>JAHBMJ010002780.1:21073-35926 GCA_018398765.1 Chromera velia
CGCCCGCCGGTCTCGTACGCACTCGGCAATGCTTCACATCGTGTGACGCGGACTGTTTCAAGACCCCCCACATGCAGTGGCGTACCTTTCGGGCCGCGCCTCGCCATGACCAGGCGGCTACAAACTATTACATACAATAACACACCATCATTGTCACAATGTCTATTTTTCATGCCGGAATACGCCGCAAAATGCCGTAAACGATATCCAAGCATACCCAAGTACTATAACAGATAATAGTAGACACGATACATTTTTTTTCTTTAACTGAAACATCATTGAAACATGTTAATTGTCACTAGTTGTCACTCTGTTTTACTCGATTTTAACAATTATTTTGACAATTCTTGTAAATTTCTTGAAATGAAAGGTTTGCTGTGGGGCTCAAGAGCTGAAGTTGGTCTGCGGGCCTGCAACGCAACGCAGGCATACAAAATTTTTGCTCCGCAGCGTGCCGTGAAGCATCAGATTCGCACTCTGTAGCGTATATGCAAAAACGGTGCCTAAAACGGCGTAGCGTATACGGACAAACGGCCTCTAGACGTATCACAGCAAAAAAAAAATAAAAAAAAAGTAAACCGGAATTGGCTTTAATTATTTTTTTCTTTTTTTTTTTCATACAACACCTAAGCAATAGTTGTGCAACACCGAAACACCAGTTATGCAACACTTGAACAACAGTTGTTTATTACCAAACATGATAAAAAAAAAAAGTGAGAATTAGCTTTAAATTGCCTTTAATTATTTGTTTTTTGCTATGATAGGCCTAGACGGTGGTAAACCTAGTACTAAACGGTGCGAGACCGCCACTTATAGACCAGCGCAGGCTAAGACTATACAGTACGGTTAGGAGTAACTCGGTCATGGTACCAAGTGTTGTTCACATTAATAAAGACACGGGTTTTCGCAGGTTTCATACTAACTAGATTTTACAGTCAGTGTTCTAGCTTTATTATAGTCTGCTACGTAAATATTGACTCCAGATAAGTCTAGCACCAACTAAAATGTTTTATCAATTCTTTTTATTTCAGTTGTAACATTTCTTCATTTTACACTTTTATGGAATAGCGCAGTAGATAGCCTGCGCGTTTTAAGAATTATTATAAATTAATGTTTTCTTTTAAAGTGAAAAAACCCAAAGTTATCTAAAAATTGTACCAATCGGGTTTGTTTACTGATATTTAACATTCATAAATGCATAGAACATCCACTCAGCGCTAGGCTCAGCTACAAACACTGAGAGAGAACCCTGGCTCCATGAAACATTCAGTCAGTACGTTGTGTGATTAGTTTTTATCGTTTGAAGCGTTTGATTTATGATCTATCCAAGTCTCCCTTCGCTGGTCTCTTTTTTTTTCACATTAAACAACGCTCTACAGTACAAGGTCACACTGAATGACGCCCGCCGTCCGCATCTTCACAGCAAAGAACACTTTCATTGATTTTAAATTTGGGGAGCGAAACTCAATGCATGTGATCGATCGATCACTCAAAATTCTCAAATTCGAGAAATTCATCCGAACTTAAAAGCGGGCAGAGAGCCCAGACGAAGAGTTCGAGACGGAGTGGGTAGACAATTTGGAGCGAGGTAGACAAAGCACGCGAGGATGAAGAAAGAGAGAAAGAAAACAAACGGGGGGCACGACAAAGGGGCGAAGAGGTGCATTTTTGAGAATTGACGAAGTGGATGATCCAGGTTGATTGAAGAAAGGAAGAAAGCTTCCCTTCTGTTAATTGGTTACGGAAGAAACGGAATGGAAGAGTCCGCCTCCATCCATCCATCCGATCATGTCGGTCGGTATACTTCCGCTCGAACAATGGACAGACAGACGGACAAGAAGCACCAGTGCGGGAATGTGGTTTGCGTTACTCTTATCTCTTGCTGTATGGCCACCTCCAGACCTTTTTTTCACCTTCGCTAAAAGGAAGGAAAGGAAGAGGGGAGGAACAAGCACGAAGAATGAACAAAGGGGGGAAGAAAAACAACGTCAAAAACAAAGCTTTGCTTTACAAAAGCATTCACTGTCTTTCATGAACCTAAGCTTTCAATCACGCCCCATCCCCTTCCTCCGCACAAAACAAAAAAACAGCTTCATGCTCAACTTAATTGATGCTCTTCTAAGTCTGTCTAGCTCCTCTCTCTTTTTCCTGCCTCACACCCCTCCTTTCTGAATGACCCTACAGGCTCCTCGACATTAAGGCAAATCCAGAGACAGAAAGGGAAACACAAACAAACATGAACGAACGGACGGACACCCACACCCACACACACCCACACACACACACACACAGAGAGAGAGAGAGAGAGACGTACGCACGCGCACAGGTCGAGAGAAAAAGTGAGAGAGAAAAGATTTCAAAATCAGCAGAGAAAGAAAGAGTGAAAGGAAGGGATCAGAGCAGCAAAATCGGGGACGGGACTCCAGTTGCCGCAGTTGCACAGAGACATGCATACATCAACCTGACAAACAAACAAGCAACAAGGAAGGAAAGCAAGAAGGAAACTTTGGAAAGATAGGACGTACAAAGAAGGAACGCAATTCAGAGAGGAGAGGAGAGAGACGGGCTCTCATTGGGGCACGCGCATCTCTCTCCCCCGTCTCTGACTGACTGACTGACTCTTTTCTTTTCATTCGATCGTCCTCTGACTAGAATTCTGTTTCTGACACGCAAGGGAAGAAGGAAGGAAGGAAGTGCCAGGCCTTTCACACTCTCTCGATCCTCATGTGTGTCCGAAATTGGGGCGGCAGGTCTGTCTGTCTGCCTGCCTGCCTAACTGCCTGTCTGTTTGTCCGTCTTTTTTTGTGTCCTTCCTGTCTGTCTGTATAGTTGACGTGTGAAATAAGAAGTCCTTTTGTGCGAAAGGTTTCAGACTTTCATTGTATGATGCTGACAAAACCTCTCTAGCTGTCTACCATACAGCATCCTGACAGCTCTCTTTCTGCAGATCCTGATTTCGCAATAGAACGCACTGAAATCAAATCAAACTTGCTGGTTCGACCAACACTTTTCTTTCCGCTGACTGCCTCTCTTTTGTTCGCGGTTTCAGGGGAACATAGGAGAGGACAGGTCCTCCCTCCATCTCTTTCTCTTCCTCCCTCCCCTCTATCGATCATGCAAAAAGAAAACAAAAGGCTTCTTTTTGAAACAAAATCATTGTTTGCACTATACTCATGTTTGACCCCCCGAAACTTCTCTCAAATCCTTACAGCACCATGGAAGGCGACAAACAGACTGAATGAGAGACAAAGAGGGCGCAGGAGGGCGGACCCTCGACTACATATACCTGCAGCCAACTCGGTGTCTTTTTGATCTACTGCATGAATGAATGCATGAATGGAAGAATGAATGAATGAATGAATGAATGAATGTATTCAGACTTCACTACAACTACAACTACGCGGCTTCGCTTTCACTTTCTGCACTCTCCTTGCCCGGCTCTGTCTTGCTGCCCTCCTCTCGATCCCCCCCCGCGTTCGAATTCAAAAGTCTCTCCATGCGTGCCCTCGCGTCTTCAATTGTCTCCTCATCCTTTGAGGCTGAAGATGAGGGAGACGCAGAGGGAGTTGTACTGTCTTGTACTGCCCTTTCTGCCTCAGCTTTTTGTTTCTGCTTTCTTTTTTCGGCTTCTAGTTCTTCTTCCTTTTCCTTTTCGAGTGCTTGAATCTCTTTCTTTTGCTTTTCAAGCTCGTCTAGGTCTGCCCTTTCTTGAATGTCTAAAACAAAATCGATCGTTTCCGCCTTCTCAAGCATGTCTGCCGCCTGCAACTGGGCATCGCTCGCTGTCCTTCTCCAGTCCTCCCGCCTCTTCTTCTGCTTCTCCTCATGCTCCTTCTCCTCCCACCAATAGGTCGGCAGTCTCCGGCCTCTGCGGTCGTACATCGGGGGCGGTACCCCCGTCATGCAGGCCTTCTTGTATCTCGCCTCTGCAGTCTCCTTCAACCGCGTGAAACTCGCAACTTCACTCTCCTTCACCTGCAAAAATCAACACCCACATCGAGACGAGAAGATGGAGAGTAGACGTTCTGCTCTAAATGAAAAAGCGAAGACTCAGTTTGACGATCGAAAATTTACGGACACGCAGTCAGCCAAGCAGGACAGATCGAAGACAAATCCCTATTGCAGAGCCACCAAACACACAAAAACAGAGGTGCACACAAACGGTTGTCTTCGCTTCAAGAGAGGCGGCCGAGAAGGACCGAAGGAAAACGATAAACACAGATACGGACACATCATACGATTTTCTCTTGCGCTTTCCCCCCCGCCGCCCCCTCCCCCTCTTTCTTTCTTTCTTTCTTTTTCTCTTTTTTTCTTTCTCTTTTTCTTTCTCTTTCTCTTTTTCTTTCTCTTTTTCTTTCTTTCTTTCTTTCTTTCGTTCTGTCTGTCTGTCTGTGTTCCAGCGGAGCGACCCACCTTGATAGGAAACGAGACGGCATATCCCATGTAGCCGTCGGGGTACTTCTTGCCGTCGTCCCTGCGCACAGTAGAGAGAACGATGGCCGAATACAAGGACTTCTTCATTGTTCAATCGAAAGTGGAGAATGAGAAGAAGAGGATAAGGCGGACAACAAGTTGGGCGAACTAAAAAAGGGAGTCGCCCCATTCTCGTCTTGCAGCCTTAGTCCCCCAATAAAAAAATGGAAATCCGAGGGAGGCACCGCCAGAACACCAGTTACTTCCCACTACGCGTGCAAGACGCAAGGAAGCAAAGGGAAATAGGCAAAGCGAGGCAACAGCCACAGGGAACCTCAGGGACGAACGGAAAGAGGGGAGGATGAAACAAAGAAGAAAAGGGCAAAACTACGAAGGAAAGTAAAGGTCTCCTTTTTTGCACTGACGAGTTCAGCCAGGCCCGAAATTTCCCGAGGTAGTCCCACCTGCAGACGGTGAGAGGAGGAAGGAGAAGAGGAAACGAGATGGGAGGAGCACACGAAGGGAAACAGAGTCACGGACCAAGACAGAAGAAAGATGCGCGACATTGCCTCCACACGCTGAGAGAGAAGGGGCTTCCTGCACGTTCCAACGAGACGCACACAACTTCACATGGCACAAAAAGGATGAAGCGGCTCTCTCTCTCTCTCTCTCTCTCTCTCTCTCTCTGCGTGTGTGTGTGTGTGTGTGTGTGTCGGGGGGTGAGTGTCCGGCCCCCTGACTGACCTCACAAGATGATACGCAACCTCATCCAGCTGCTCCAGGTATTCTTCCTGAAGGTCGAAACAAGAATCAGAGGGGAAAAGGGCGAATGAAAAGCGAAAAGTAAAGAAGGAGGGAAGGAAAGGCCCGAAGAAAACAGGAAAGAAAGAAGGAAGGGTGCAGATCACAGTACAGGACTGTTAAGATGAAGAGGAAAGTAACTACTAGCGGAAAGGGTCTGTCTGGTAGCAACGAGGAAACTTCTTCGAGTCTTCATCATGTCTTCTGTCTCTCTACAAAGCTCTGCCCATTGGGGCTGCGAGTAGTAACCTCCGCATGTGTCTGAGATACGAGCCACTTGCTTTCCTTCAGATTTTCACGAAAGAAACCCGTCTGCTGATGGATCCAGCCTTAATTGAGGCCTGACGGACCTCCGACAGATTGTTCCCAGGCCCCCCAAAGTAGTCCCAGAAGATCAGCATCTGGACCTGCACATGCATACGACAGCTAGAGAACGAGATCACATGCAGAAAGAAACAGAGAACTCGCTTGGGTCGGTCAAGCATCTTGTGACCCCAGCCAGTTTGTTGTTTTGGCACCAGGAAAAGAAGCCGAGGAGAGCAAAGGGAAAGCGAGAGAGAGAGAGACCCGAGAGGCCCACTCATTCAAGCCCCCACACCCCACAGAGAGAGAGACCCACGTACATTTTGAATACCAAAAGCGCGTCTGTCGATGTCGATGCACGCCATATACGGCACTCCCCACTGCTTCATGAAGATGTTCGCAAGGTCATCTCCGTTGAACACCTGAGTCCACTCATTGGTGAACTTGTCGTACTTCTTCCGCCGCCTGCACCCACAAGACAAGGAAGCAGGGAAAAAGAATGTGCCACAACATGGCAGACAGGAAGCCACACGCACAGATGTCTAGACTCCCGGTTGAAAAGCCTCTTGTTTCTCCACTCTGCACAACCGAGTGACCTACCGAAATCGACCAACCAGAGCTGAAGCCGACTTGAAAGACGTCGCTTCGTCGCGGACAGGCACGGAAGCAAGCAGAGGAACCGAAAAGAGGAGTGACAGACTTGGAAAGAAAAAGAGAAGAAGACGTACAAACAGACAGACCTTCTGAACATAGTTGACCCCCTCATTTGGTACGTCCGTCCGTATGTCTTCATTTTTTCGAGATCTACTGGCGGCTTCACGGGAGCTTTTCTTTTCGGGAGCACTGGAATGAACGCGGTCTTCCCGTTGTTGCCTTGAATTATCTCTAACTCTCCTGCAGACGTGCAGAGCAGTAAAATCATCTCTCAGATGAGCGGACCGACGAACATACAGGGAGAACAAGGAAGAGGGGACGCATCTAGTCAGAATTCCGGACGCCCTTCTTTGAACACCCCAAAAAAAGGGAAGCAAAGACTTTCCGTTATCCTTGCTCGCTTCAAAAGTTAACGACAGAAGAAAGCACAGAGGGAAAGAAAGACGGAAAAATTAGTTGGGGGAGAGCAGGGCCGCTGACGAAATTCCTTCATGACCGTTCCGGAAAAATTCACCCACCGACCCACTGACTGACCTGCCTGAACCTTCGACATTTTGTCCTGACGCTCCCATAACCTTTGAAGCTGTTCGCGCTTTTCCCTGCTCTTTACCTTCCGAAGTTTTTTATTTCGTTCTGCCTCCACACCCCTCACAGAGTTGACAAACATTTTCTGGGCCTGCTCTCGAGAGGGCATCACAAAAGGGACTCTCTCCGCATCGCTTTCGTTCTCCTCACTCTCTGACAACCCCCCTGTCTCCCCCTGTCCCTCAACATACGCCTCTGCCTGAGCCTGTGGGTGGGTGAGGCTGCTGGACATTGACCACATTTTCTCCAGCCTCGCCCGTGCATCCTCCGCTTTCTCCATCGGGTATGCTTCTGGAATGGCTCTGCAGTCAGGCAGGCAGGCAGCCAGGCGAAGAGGGGGAATGAAGAGAAAGAAAACAGAGGCGATCATACAAACACATGTAGACACGAGACATCAGACACAGACTTCGAACCGCTCTCAGTCCTTTACTCAGCTTCTCTATGAAGCATCCATATAGAGGTGAATGGAACCATTTTTTATTCATTGACTTTTTTCAACCACTCGAGATTTCGATATCGAGCAGCAAAAGATGAATCAGAATGAAGAAATGACGGAGACGGGCGGGATGGGCCCATGTTCTCTCTTTCCACCTTTCTCTCCCTCACTCCCGGAATTTCGCCTTTTCCCGTCCTTTTTCTTGTGTTACACCCATCCTTTTCTGATCGAGCAGACTATGTCTTCTTACTCTTCCCGTTCTCTCCGTCCCTCAATGCCAGCTAACTGCTTGATCGACTTGCTGAGAGAGACTGACAGGATATCCGAGAAGACCTCCCTCTCCCGTTCCCGCACCTTCACCGCGTCTTCCTCAGACTCTGCATCGATCCCCAAAATCCCAAAGATGTTCTTCTCGGACTTCTGCAGACCTGCCAGAAAACTTTCGAAGTCAAGCCGCCGTGCCCCCCCTGCGAATCGAAAAGCAGCAAAGAAGCAGTTACCACAACCTGGTCAGAAAAGCAAAATCGAAAAAAAAAATCACAAGACCTGTACGAGCTGTCCTCGTTTAGAAAAATGCATGCATACAAAATCAGAAGGGGTCACCAATCTTCCATTCAATGAGCAAATCGCCACTTCAAAACTTAGCAATAAGAATGCAACAACACGTCTCATGTATACAGAGAGAGAGAGAGAGGGGGGGGAGGGGGGGTGTCATCCAGAGCCAGAGGACCGAGGGATGAGGTGGATGGAAGAAATGAAAGACACAAACACAGAAGACGTGCAGGAAGGAAGACAGGGACAGAGCGGAACGCAACGGGAATTCCGATCCTGTTCCAAAAAGGAAAGGAGGAAAATGATTGACTCACCAAACCACTTCTCAATACCCCTTTCAAACGATTTCCTGCACAATTTTGAAGGAAACGCCACAGAGTGAGTCAAAAACGAGAAATGAAATATACGAAGAGGCCGGCTAGTCCTTTCTTCCCTCCTCCCTTTCTCCATCTTCCTTTTTCATTTGTTCGTTGCTCTTCATTTTTTGCTCCTCTGTTTTTCTGCTGTTTGAGCACTCCACTTACTCTCTCACCCAGTCGCTCGCTCATATTCTCGATCAATCACTCCACCTTTTCACTTCCCTATGCATCCCTCACTTCCTCTCCCGCCCGCCCGCCCGCCCTTTTACCAACTGACTCACTCGTTGATCAGAGGAACCTCACTGTCCATGAAACACGAGAAAACTGCAGGCAGACAACAGACAGACAGACAGACATACGGATGCCATGCAGGAGGCAAGATGACAAGAGACTGCTTGGTGCAGGAAATTCTTCCATCCGGGTCACTCCGAAGAGCACACAGAGTCTCCGAAGAGCACACAGAGTGATTGATGTAGTGTCAATGCTGTCCCCTGTTTCACGTTTTTTTGAGCTCTCGCTGTGAACCCTCTTCTCCTTCTATCTCTGTCTAGAGCCCTTCGCATGCACACGATGTGATAACCAGCTAGCTGTGTCAACCCGCAGAAGACACTTACTGACTATTCGATTCAATGACTGCCTGGCTGATTGACTGACTGACTGACTGACTCGCTTCTGCCACATCGCCATGCACTTCCTTGCATGCGTTTACTTTCCGTGAAAAGAATTCTGTATGAAAGTAAAATTGACTGACTCGCTTCTGCCACATCGTCATGCACTTCCTCGTTTAGTTTTCCATTCAGACGCTCCAGGGACTCCAGCACGTCCTGCTCCTCTGTGACGCCCTTCTCTCTTTTGGGGTTCAGAAAGGCCAGAAAGCCCTGGGAGGAGGATGACTTCTCGATGTCATTCCTCAAAATGCGCCTGTGCACCAACTGTTGGACCTCCACGTTCTGCACGTACTCTGACTTTCCCCCTATGATGAATCTGGTCAGCATGAGAAACTCTCGAAAGAACTCGTTCGGCAAAACGAGAGTGTTGTTCTTGTACACCGGCCTGCAGAGAAGAGCAGAAAGACGGCCGGGCATCCTTAAGAGTGCACATCGGTCACAGAAATAAGCCAAAAGCGCAAATTCGTGTGCAAGTGCGACGAGGAGACAAGTTAGAAAAACTAGAGGACCACAGGCAGGCGGACAGGTGCATTCAATGGAGCACCCGAGCTTCGGCTTCCTTGATCCCCCCGTTTCTGAATCTGTCTGTCTGTCTTGAGTAGGAAGTCATCAAGGGTCACCCACTCACCAGGTGAATTTCTGCTTGTTCATGTAGTCCTGCACGAAGTAAAGATACAAAGTCACCGGCACAAAGGCGTCCAACAGAAATAAAGCCCGTCCACCCAATTCAACTGCGTCAGTGATCGCCTCCCTCCCCACTCACTGACTCTGTGACGCACAGCCCTGACGCACAGCCCTATGCAAACTTCTTAGTGACAGAACCGCTCCCACACTACGCTTCCACTTCACAAATTGCCTTCCTCCAGACGCCCAGCCAATATCTGAGTCTGCTAAATGAGTCATGCAGGAGTGGAGCCATCAGACGCTCGGAGAAGTTCTAGCAGAAGCCAGGAGCGGAGAACAGCAAGAGCAGACCAGGGGAAATGTCAGTCCCACAGAAGAGCCATCCCACTCACCTTTAGCTCCAGTTCAGAGATTGACGACTTTGAGGCAAACCATCTCTTCTTCAACCTGTCAAAATCGACCACCTTGCACAAGACTCGCCCCTGGTCTTCTGCAAGTCGACTGAACCCGACCATGCAGTCGTACTTCGGGAGATAAAAGCCACAGTGCCTTGCCAACCCGCCATTCTTGGCTCTCGCGCTTCGTTGTCGTGTTTTTGACTGTGCCAACAAAACGAGGAGCACACTCAGCAAAACTGAGATGCGAAGTCGAGAGAGCATCTCGACCACACCGGCGGAGACGCGAAAGATCAGTCTACCCCTTGCGGTCACGTAGCTCGGCAACAGAGGAAACACGGGCCAAGCATGCGACAGTTGACGTCTGTGAAAGTCTGGGAAAGCAACTTTTGCAAGATTTCTCCTTCAAAAACGCCTGCCAACTAGGTCCACAAAGAAGAAATGTCACTCATGTACGCAGACAGTCTGCCAACTTGGCTGCGTCAAGCTGCTCATGCAGTGGTCGAATTTTGCTCTTTGTCCGGTCGCGCGGCGGCGCGCGCGGATCCAATGTGCCCGTACGTGCATGATATCATATATATCGATCTCGACTCGCGCCCACGCTGGGCGCCGCCACATTCTCGTCTCATTTTGTGTTGAGGCAATTATTTTCTCAGTCTGCCTGGCGGACAGTGACTGTCACTGACTGACACAGAGTGTCTCTTTGAAACAGAGCTCCAGAGTCCAGACAAGGGAAGCAATGTACAACTTGGATCTCCAAGGAAACTTGTTGCGCAGACAAATGCCCTGACGTTCAGTCAAGCTGGAACTTCGTTTGTTCGGAAGATTCAACAGTTTTCTTTTGTCCGTCTCCTTGCCCCCAAGCAATTGCAAGTTGTTTGAGCAGGTGTGCTCTTGAAAACCCCGCAAAGCAGCAATTCATACACTTCTGCATGATGCCTCGTCAGAGTCAGAAGAAGAATGGAACAGGCACAGTCCAGAGATCGTTGAAAGTTTGGTTCGAGAGACCAGAGGTTGTGAGGACTCTTGTTTCAAGGCACCAGGATGTGGGCATCGCACCTCGCAACAGTGAGGACCCCCGCAAAGCTGCCGAGTACTTTGTGTTCGAAACCCCTTTTTTGAAATCCTGGTACAGTGCCATCACGCAGGGGCGTAAAGTCTGTGGCCACGAGTTCTTCAGAAATTTTTTGGAAACTCGTGCAGCACGAGACCATCCCAAACCCCCTACCAACTCCTTTCCCTTTTTCGACCAAATTCTGCCAACCGGCAGCGTCGTGTTCTGCCCAGTGCAGGCAATTGACACTGACGTTACACGCAGAGATCTTGAGAATGATGCCCGTGCACTCGGTGCAGTGGTCGTTGCATCTGCTGACGAGCTTGCAGGGGCAATGATGGAGAGGGAGGCAGAGCAGCCGTGCTTTGTTGTTGCCGACACACTCAGCGCCGACACAGTGGAAGCGCTGGCAATCCTGGTGACCCGTTCCGGGTCTCCTTGTCGTATCGTCCGAAGTAGTTGGATTATCGCTCAGAAAGACCCGCAGACTCGCACCTCTGAGCCGAACGTCCTACCGCCCTTTGCCGGTCTGAAGGTCAGTTGCCACCCTTTGTCTGGTGAAGTGAAACGAACGCAGGAGGCCACTCTGAGAACTCATGGGGCGATTCTCGTCTCCAAGCTAAATGAGGCCGCGTTTGTGGTGTTTTCAGACAAGGAGTCCAAGCTTTTAGACACAGCAAGAAGAGGGAGAAAGGTGTGTGTGGGGGTTCAGTGGGTTTCCAAATCGATCGAAAACGGCTGGGCCCTTCCTGCTGGGCACAGAGACTCCGAGATCCCTTCACAGGCATGGGCTGTCTCTGGCCCTCTGGCCCTTCAGGCCGGAACTCTGGGGGGGGGGGGCACCCTCCCTCTCCCTGGCCCTCAGAGCAACGCCAACAGAAACACAAACGCCCCCCTCGCTCTCCCAGGAATTCAGGAGACTGAGCTTGCAGACGCCAGCCAGTCTCTAGCGTTGGTGCCTGTTTCTGAAACACTCGAGCAACAGAGAGGACGAGAGCAGACAGCAGGTTTCCTAGCGTTGAGGGGAGAGGGGGCAGTGGGTGAGCCTGGGCACTGGTTCCGCGGCTGCGTCGTGTGTGTGCATTTCTTGGGGAGGGAGGCCAAGGTTAAGTGCCGTGAACAGGTTGTCATGGGGGGAGGTTGGACGGCCGAGGATCCCCTGGATCCCCAAATCACACACATTCTCATCCCCCCCGTGCCCCCCCGCCGGCAGTTACAGCAGCAGGAAAAACAGGAAGTTGCTCTTTGCGTGACATCTCGCAGAGGGAGATTGCCCTTCTTTGTCAAATCCTCCTGGCTTGCCGAAAGCAGTGCTGCAAAGTGTCTTATCGCTCCTGACAGTTTCCTCATTGATGAAATCTCCCATGTTGACCCCCAAACCCAACCGGGTGCAGTCCCTCTCTGTCATGACGAACTCTCACAAGCCAATCAAGGGGCAGCAGGTCCCGGGGGACCACCCCAGGCCCCTCAATTGCAAGGAAAGGCCACCGCTGGTCTGGCACGAACATGGACCGCAGGCAGTGCGTACTCAGGAGCAACACAGCCGATGCAGGCAGCGTTTCCAGTTCAGCGACAGCCGACAGACGGTGCGAACCAGCAGCCCCCTCAGCAGCAGCAACAGCCGCAGCAAAGAGATCAAGACCGAGAGCGAGAGAAGCAAGCAGGTGAAGGGCCTCCCGTTGGCCTCCAGAAGGAGAAGGAGAAGGGAAAAGAGTCGGGATGGTATGTGAGGAAGAACAAGAATGCCCCCCCTGCCTCGTCTTCTTCCTCTGCTCCATCCTCTGGGGTGAATCCTTCGGCGGCGGTGTTGGGAGGGAAACGTGTGGGTCTGGCTGGGTTTACCCGAAGAGATGCGGAGTACATCTGGAAGGAGGACATCAAAGCGGTCAGTCAGTCAGGCAGTCAGTCGATCTCTTCGTGCCTGGGTGGGTGGGATCATGGAAACAAAGGTGCTTGAATATACAAAAGTGGTTTGTCTCGTGACAATACAGAAGCAGAAGACATGTGCCGGAATGAGGAGCGCACAAGTTAAGCACACAACATACGTGCAGCTTACGGTGCAGATAGACAGGAAGGTAAGCACATTTCGGATAGACAGGGATGGAGAGAGCCTATTGAAGAACAGATTCAGGAAGGGAGAGGTCACTCAGGGGACGATCCAAGAAAAAGAGTGCGCAGGAGACACCGGCCATCTACGGCTCATTGCAGCGAATTCCCTCCACCTCTTTCAAATTTGATTTCGTGATTTCTATCATCTCCCTCTACATCCCCTTGCCTTCTGTCTCCTTTCTCACACCCTTCGTCAACCCCAAATTCTTGCACAACCTCTTCGACCGTTTCCCCTGTCTCTTGGTACATGCATGTTCCTCCAGCTTGGGGGGGCGGAAATTATCTCTGGTCCCCAGCTCGCACAAGGGCACCTTGACTATGTGATTGTCAAGTAAGTTTCTGTCTCTGTGTGTCTTTGACCGTCGGTCTGCATGCCTGGCTTTCGCAAGTGATCATCTGAAAGGGGGACCGACAGACAGACAGTGAGACAGACAGACAGACAGACAGAAAGACAGACAGACAGGAGTGGGGAAATTCTGTCTCTTCCTCCTCATACGAGTCATCAGTATGTCGGCTTTTGAGCTTCGTAGAGGTCCCACCCAGATGTCTCGAATTTTCCAGTATATATTCTCAGCTTTCTTCTCCGTTCCTTCTCTTACTGTTTGTCTTCTGTGCTCATTTTTTCTTCTTCTTCCCTCCCTTGCGTGTTGCGTTCGTATGGATGCACGAGCCACGCAATATCTGCGCATTCTCCCATGCATCTCTATTTTGTTTTTGATTCCTGGGCTTCACCCATGTTGTCCCTTCCTGTTCCCTCATCATGTCGGGCGCTTCTATTTTGATGCCATCTCTCTTTCCACAACGGCCCCTTCTTTTGTCGGTCTGGTAATTTCTTTTTTTTTTTCCTTCTTGCTTTCTTCCTTCCTTCTTTCTCTTTCTCTCCTTCCTTCCTTCCTTCCTTCCTTCTCTTTCTCTCCTTCCTTCCTTCCTTCCTTCCTTCCTTCCTTCCCTTCCTTCCTTCCTTCCTTCCTTCCTTCTCTCTCTCTCCTTCCTTCCTTCCTTCCTTCCTTCCTGCTTTCTCTGCTATTTCCCCCTTGCCTTCTTGCGCACCTTCTGCTCTTCCTGTGCAGCTACAAGGAGGGCATGCAGGAACTTCGCAGAATCTGCAATCTTGGGCAAGGCCCTCTCCCTTCGGAGTGGGAGAGCAAGCTGGTGTCCTACCTGTGGCTGAAGTTTTGCAAAGACGACTGCAGACTCTACAGCCCCCTGGAGTGCGACTTCTTCCGTCCGTCCAAGGCGTTTGACAGTCGCTCAGAGGCGTTCTCGGACATGGCCGTGCGACTGACTGCGTTCCTTCAGATGTCGCCGGAGCAGGAGAAGGCGCGATCGGAAGGGCAGAAATTCGTTCGAAAGCAGCCTGACTTGGCCTGTGTGAAGATGGTGTGCAAAGCGCTGAGGCTCACAGTTCTCGAAACAGCGTGGGATGGTCGAAGACCAAACGACAAACGTGCCGATCTGGTCATTTGTGGGATGTGGAGAAACGCGAATAAAGGAAAACTCCGTTTGGCACGTAGAGAAGGGATCTCGGTGGTCACCATCGACTGGCTTGTGGAGTCATACAAACAGGTAAGGTAGAGGGCGGAAGGGGGGAACTGCAACATAGGGCAGAGACAGATGCGAGCAATAGCAGGCAACCTTTCCTAAGTCCCTTGCGTTCTGTCCTTCCAGCTTCTATTCTTTCTTCAGTCTTTGCGTCTTTCCTTCCTTCGTTCCGTCCATGTCTTCCTCCTTTCCGCAAGCGCCTGCTGGATCGGCCACGGTGCCACCCGGTGCCTCATGACCTCATCTGCCTTCAGTCATTCGGTGTATCTCAATTTCTCGTTGTCTTTTCGTTGTCTGTGCATTCCATGTATGCACACGCGCTCGTTTGTTTGAAGATTGCGTGGTGTGTGTGGGGGGG
>JAHBMJ010002780.1:35940-43440 GCA_018398765.1 Chromera velia
GGGGTATGTTTGTGTGGGTGTGCGTGTGTGTCTGTGTGTGTGTCCGAGCGCGCGCGTTCTGTCTGTTGATCTTCATCTGTTTGTATGTCTTAGCGGGTGGGTGGGTGTCCTAGCGCGCGCATGTTCTTGGGGCTCTCTGTTGATCTTCATCTCTCTGTGTGTCTGTGTGTGTACATGCAGGGAAGGCCTATTCACAAAGGAGAGGCACAGTTCCAGCTCTTTATCGTGGAAGTTTCAGAGACAGGACAGCCGTCTCGACCCCAAGAGACATCCCGAGAGCTGGTCAGTCACCTACTCACGTGCTACGTCAGTTAGTCAGTTGGTGGGGGGCTCTCTCACCTTGCTTCATTCAGGTTGTCTCTTTGCCTGTCAGCTTCTATTTCCTTGCGACGCAAATCTGGAAACGCTTTATGTGGCTTTTCGACGTTGACTCTGCCTAAAGAAACGAGTGCGCTGCTTTTGAGGGTGTCGCACGTGAAATCCAAATCCTCTTCTGTTTGTGTTATCACCTCTCGGCCCTTCGCCTGTCTCAATTCTTTTCGCGTCAGTCCTGTGTTCTCCCCTTCTGGCTTCGTTCTCTTCATTTCTTTCTTTCTTTCTTTCTTTCTCTTTCTCTTTCTCTCTCTCTCTCTCTCTCTCTCTCTCTCTCTCTCGCTCTCTCTCTCTCCGTCTCTCTCCGTCTCTCTCTCTCTCTCCGTCTCTCTCTCTCTCTCTCTCTCTCTCTCTCTTTCTCCCCGTCTCTCTCTGCCTGAAAAAGGACCTCGAGGAAGTGACGCGCTTCTCTGAATGATTCCGCGCTTTTGTCTTCTTCTGCCACTCTCTTGTTTCTGACCCATGTGCAGCTGTTCATGAAAGGTGAGACCCTGGTGGCCTCCCCTCTCGTGGAAACAGAGAGGCTCTCACAGGCTCTGAAGGTGGGAGCTGTTGTCAATCCCCCGATTGGTCTCCGCCAAGGGGGTCCTGGGGGACCGTCTCCTTCTGCTCTGCAGGCAGCCGCAGCTCAGCCGGGCGTTGCAGGCGGAGGCGTCGTCTGCCCAGCCTCCCACTGTCCTGCAGACGTTCTTGCGTTGATGCTGTTGGAGGAGGTCCTGAAAGATCCCCGAAAGTGGGACGCCTTCTCGGCATCCCCTTTGCCCCGAACCGGCTCCGGTCCCCTTCCGCCGTCCTCCCCCCCTTCCCTGAATTCTCCCCTCTCAGCAATGGAGGATGGGAAGATGGATGAAGACTTGGGGGGGGCAGTGAAGTTTTTGATCAGCAATTTCAGAGGGAACGGAGGAGGTAAAAAGAGGGAAGCAGGGCAGAACTCTCCGACCAACGCCGTCGCTTTTAGTCCCTCCTTCTCGCTGCCTGCTGAGCTTGTGATGGTCTTCAAGGACGACCTCGAAGCGCAGGTGGGGAGGGAGCGGGTCGAGGAGAGAGTGAGATTTGCCATCTTTGATCAAATCAGCAAGAATTGGGAGGGGAAAAAATCGGGTAGGGAAGGGGAACGTGACATGAAGGAGGTGGAGCAATGGCTGAAGAGCGTTTTCTCCTCTGCGCTCGACTCTCTCCGTGTCACCCTCTCTGACTGGTTGCTCGAATGTCTGGATCAGAAGAGAGTCACCAAACACGAGCAGTGCCGCCCCTGGGCTTGGCGCAGTCGTCAGCGCAGTGGGCCGGTGGGTGCGGAGAGAGAGTCGCAGAGGGAGCGAAGGGGGGGAGTGCAGGTGGAGTGGGCAACTGCGGAGGCGGCACTGATCGACCGAGGGCGGCGAAGAGAAGAAGAGCAGCAGTGAGTCTTATATAACTTTTCCATGGTCACTGTTCGTCGTTCTGAAGTTTTCTGTCACGCCATTTTGAGGAGATTGGCCTCTTTGCTTTTTGAGGTGGTTTTGTTCCTTTCGGTTCTCCACTCTTCTTGCCTTTCTGACTCGAGGAGGCTCGTTCCTCCTCTGATGATTCATGAGGCCTCGTGGTAGTTGATCGCGTGGTGTCTGCCTGCAGACAGGGCACTGCCTGCTTGGCCTGGTGCTTCGTGTCAGACAGAGTTCCGTGAGGACACTGCTCGATGAATGATTGTTTGCATATCTCATTTACTGTCAGAAGCTCATTTCTTTTGCGATACTGCATGCCATTTTGTAATGTCTCTGTGGGACCTTGTCTCTCTTTGTGTGTGTCGGGCTGCAGGAGGGAACGCGCAGCCCGCTACGCGGAGCTTGTAAGCACTTCAAACTGGGTCCAAGGGTGGCCTAACTCCGAAATAAATCGAATTCATTCAAAAAACTAGAATCCGACGGATTTTTTTGAAATCCAGAGATATTTGGAGAAGTAGATTTGAGACGTCTTTGATAAAAAGGCTTTGTTAATAAATTGCTCTCATTTTTGACAATTTTTTACACCAATCGAATCTTAGCTTTCAAATTTTGTTTGAGCTTGTGTTTATCAGATAGGTTGAAATTTAGGTTCTGAAGTGTCTCTTAGCTAATATAAAAGACCATGAATTCGTGGTTTTAATGTTTAAACTAGTGCTTAAAGTATTAAAATTTTATTGAAAAGTGGGGGTGTCACAGAGAGAAAAAAAAAGTACATATCTCGATGTATATCAGATTTTTTTTTTCTTTTTTTTTTCTTTCTCTAAAATAACGGCAGCGGCCGCATAGTCTCGGATAGACGAAAGGAGGATCAGCCGTTCTACTCATTCAAAAAAGCTGCTTTTCAAATTTAGAAGATGAGCCCTCATTTTAAACTATGAAAGTTACTCTTGACACCGCTGCTTATACTAAACTAAGTAACTAACTAAAGACATAGCTAAAGACCGTGCCTCAGCTTTGACTTTAATGTTGGAAAATCACTTTATATTTATTCCTGATTTTTGCCAGATTTTCCGTTTACCCAACTTTTATCGTATATTAGTTTGATTTTTAAAAAATATAACTAAATGTAACTCTTTTAACCATAAGTTGTGGATAGTTGTGGGCCGCAGTGGGCGTGACTCCGCGTGAGTAAAGTATAGTAGAGTAAAGGAGCCGAAATTCTTCACTGCATGGTTTATGGTTGGGGTGCGCCTCTAAGCAAGGGACACCAAACATGGCCAGCCCCCCTTATACTAGGTATGCATACTACGTTGTTGGTCTTTTTGTTGGCGTTATCTACAGTGAGGTCCTGAACAAAAAACCCAAACAAGAATGCAGACTTGCGCACTTGGCATGCATGCATGCCACCGAGCCGACCCACGCTGCATACGTACTCTTGCATGCAGACTTAATTACTTCCGCACGCAAGGCGCGCGAACCTACTGCAGCTTGTTTATATTGATTCTGACTCATGTAGCGACCTACGACGTATACATATACATGGATTGAATGCATTGATTCAGTGTATAGCCGTGAGATTCTTGCACAAGAAGTTCATCAGTACATCTGCCTAGACTGCCTCTTGAAGGTCCTAGAAGGTCTGAGGACATCGAGCCGAATGACGCGGTGATCTTTGAGGCGAACAAACCACCAAGCAACGTGATCCCAGGAAAACTGCCCGACGACGGGTTTCTGGGGGCCCTGGCTGTGCTCTCCATGTGTCCACACTTTTTGTGGAACCTGTTTGTGCGCGTGGACAAGTGGAAGTCAGTCAGTCAGTCAGTCCGTCAGTCAGTCAGTCCGTCAGTCAGTCAGTCCGTCAGTCAGTCAGTCAGTCAGTCCGTCAGTCAGTCAGTCCGCCAGTCAGTCAGTCAGTCAGTCCGTCAGTCAGTCAGTCAGTCAGTCAGTCAGTCCGTCCGGTCAATCAGTCAGTTAGTCCGTCAGTCAGTCCGTCAGTCAGTCCAGTCAGTCTGTCAGTCAGTCAGTCATGCAGTCAGTCAGTCAGTCAGTCAGTCAGTCGGTCAGTCACGTCAGTCAGTCAGTCAGTCAGTCAGTCAGTCAGTCAGTCACTCAGTCAGTCAGTCAGTCAGTCAGTCAGTCAAACAGTCCGTCCGTGCGTCCGTGCGTCCGTCCGTCCGTCCTTCACTCCGTCCGTCCGTCCGTCCGTCAGTCAGTCAGTGAGTCAGTCAGTCAGTCAGTCAGTCACTCCAGTCAGTCAGTTAGTCAGTCAGTCAGTCAGTCAGCCAGTCAGTCAGTCAGCCAGTCAGTCAATCAGTCAGTCAGTCAATCAGTCAGTCAGTCAGTCAGTCCCTCAGTCAATCAGTCAGTCAGTCAGTCAGTCAGTCAGTCCAGTCAGTCAGTCAGTCAGTCAATCGGTCGGTCAGTCAGTCAGTCAGTCAGCCCGTCCGTCCGTCCGTCCGTCCGCCCGTCAGTCCGTCAGTCAGTCAGTCTGTCAGTCAGTCAGTCAGCCAGCCAGTCAGTCAGTCAGTCAGTCAGTCAGTCAGTCAGTCAGACTGCTTCAATGTTGAAGTGGAACGATCACTTCGACACGAACACCAGCAGCCTTGAATGCAATCCTGCTCACGCAAGTCGCTCGAGCCTTGGGCGAGTCCAGTGTCAAATTGTACATATTAATATAAAGGTTGAAAGCAGGTACGAGTTCCGAAAAGTACCACTTCTTCACTGCGTCTCGCCATCCCCTCGCTCTGCTGTTTGATCATCATTGCATTGCATTGTTTGATCGTTCGATTGTTATATAGTGTGCAACACATGCATGTTTTTTTTTGTTAATTGGCCTGCATGGAATTTGCATGAGCTCGGTTTGCGCGCAAACAAAAGGTACGTGCTGCGCATGCAAGTCTCGCTCCGCTAGCTTGGGACGTAAACACGGTCACTGCAGTGACTGCAACGTTCGTCGACCCCTCAGTGTGGCACTGTCCGACGATCCTTTCGACGCTCATGACTCAATTACGCAGCCTGTCGTATGCAAAGACAGTCAGTGAAAGGTTTGAAGGCATATTCCATGAAGCTTATATGGGTCGGATGAGAGTTGCCCATGAGAGTCTCGAAACCGAGCTCTGATTCTTCTCTGCCGTCTCCAAGCTTGAGCTTTGTCCATTCAAAGCCCAGCCTCACGTGTCCAGTATCCGTGTCCGTTGGTAGACACGGCTTAGTACCTTAGTAATTTGAGCAGCTAGTCCAAGAAGGTGGGAGGAAACATGGGTTGCAAGTGTTCCGTTCTGCAGAAAGAGGAGGAAGAGGGGCCCCGGCAGGAGACGGAGACGGGAGGGTTCAGGCCTAGTCAGAGACCTTCGTCGTCCAACGTCGTCACTCCTGGAAAAATCGCAATCGTGAAGAAGTGCCACCACGTTTACGATGGGGACACGCTGACGCTTGACGGAGGACAGCGGGTGCGGTTTCTTGGCATTGACACGCCTGAGATCAAACAGCACCAGCCGTTTGCGATAGAGGCGCGGGATTTTGTGACTGAATTATGCGCAGGGAAGGAACTGTACCTGGAGCATGACGGGCAGGCAAAGGACCACTACGGCCGTCTCCTGGCGTATGTGTTTGTGAAACAGGCAGACGGAACATTCTTGTGCGTCAATGAGGCGGTTGTGCGAGCGGGGTTTGCAGGTTATTACCACCCCGGTCAAAAGTCTTTGAGGCATGAAGCTGCGTTGAGGGCGGCGTTGAAGGACGCACGAGACGCGAGGCGTGGGCAGTGGGCGGCTTTCGTCAGCCGTGGCACTGTGTACGCGACTCGCAACGGCAAGGCATACCACAAGCATGGATGCAGACATCTGCATAACTCTAAACACTTGAAAGAGTTCGAAGAGGGCGCTGCAATTGAGGCAGGGCTGAGCGCGTGCCGTACTTGCCTTGCCGACTGATTGACTACGCCCCGTACATGCATGAGGAGTTTTTTTCAAGAACTCGAAGAAGAATTGTGAGTGCAGCCCGACATCTGGTATCATTTCTAGTAGATGTAGTGAAAACGTAATGAAAGACGCACTGAAAAAATATAGAACGTCGAGTGAGTTAGTGAGTGAGTGAGTGAGGGAGTGAGTGAGGGAGTGAGTGAGAGAGTGAGTGGGTAAGTGAGTGAGTGTGCAAGGATCGAAGGGAAGGGAGTGAGTGAGTGAGTGGGTGGGTGGGTCGGTGGGTGGGTGGGTGGGTGGGCAAAATGTGAGGCATTCACTCACTTCAATACTTATACTCACCCACGGGCCACTCATTGATCACTGACTCACTTTGAGTCTCAGAGACGCACTGACTCAGTCACTTTAATACTCACTCACTCAGTGACCCTAGTAGTGACCTTCACCGCGAATTTCACTGTTCCACCTACACACTCACTCATTCCCTTCCAGGCCCGGGAATCCAGGGGGGGGGCCTTCCTCACTCAGCTACTGACTCATTCACTCACTCTCACTCACCTTAGAGTGAATCAAGTTGCACGTCAAATACGGCCTGCCAAGTTACTCTGCGGCCCGGGTCTGCATAATTTATCTGTATATACCCAAATATATATGCCTTTTCCAGTCACTAGTAGTAGAAGCTAGAGTAAAAGCTAAAATAAGTTAATTACCTAGTCAATTTAATACATGTATGATACATAAGAATCGAATGATAAGGTATCTGATTCAGTATCACTTTTTTAAAAAGTTTTCATAGGTAATGTTTGATTTGATTAATTGATTGCCAGTGATTGATTGTTTTATGAAAACAAAAATTATACACAGAACTCAAAACTCTTAGATTCTACTCTATTACAAAGTTATTAAGTGATAAGTGACTCGGATTTAATGGTGCCTTAGAGCACTATCGCCGTTTTATCTTATAGAGGTCGCTCCCATTGATTCTCCCATTACTAGATTCAGTCTCTAGTTCAACCCAAAGTTGAACACTAAGTTTAACACTTAGAGTTCAACCTATCAGATCATTTAGTATCAATATATTTCAACTTAGAGGCGTAAGCAACGCCACAAGTTTGGGTATTTTACTATAAATTGAAACATTATAATTTTATTAATTGTGACTGAATTGAGTGGATTTAATTGTTGCGGTTAAAGCCGGTAAATAGTACAAGAATTCTCTTACTTCCAAATAAAACGTGCGACTATTAAAAGTAGGCCATTTTAAGGGCCCATTTAGTCCATATATATTGTCAAATGGCTCCAATATTAAGTACTTCAAAGTCTAAAATGCTTGATGCCAGGCTTGATGACGGCTGTTTTTCTTTTTATCATGACATGTGGGTCAGTTAATTAAAGAAAACTCGATCAGAGAAGTAGTCACCCCCCGTAGATTCGAAAAAGTCAGAGGACTGTCAGACTGACTCCACTTAGGGCTCGGTATCGATGCCGGGATCACCGGAAGGACGGGGGACGCAACTGCAGCACGAGAAGAGACCATAGGGGCGCGTCGCTCCCTCGCTGGCAAACCTCCGGGTAACACCACTGCTGAGCGCCTCACTGGCAGCCTGAGACCCAGTCCGCGCAGAGTGGGAGTGACTGTCTACGCATGGCCCCCCTTCAGGGACGGACCCCGACTCGGATGCCCTACGGACGGCAGAGACAGCAGAGCCTCTCCTCGACCCGCTTTGTTTCTTGAGATCCTTCAATGGAATCACTGACAGGCAGTCAAGCTCGTCTGTCTGCACCTT
>JAHBMJ010002780.1:45940-57167 GCA_018398765.1 Chromera velia
GCAGCGTTTCCAACGTGGGTGTGTCACAGTAGTTCTCTCTAGTAGACGCATGTGAAGCCCTGCAGACGCTCGAGTTGACGATACTGGCAACAACATCGAGGACCAGGGGATCTATGCAGACGGGGGCTCTGACTGCAACGAGGGCCCTGAACAGTCTCCACTGCATGCAGGGAGGGGGGAGGGAGGGAGAGAGGAAGGGAATGAATGAAGGAAAGAATGGAAGAAGAAAGGGAACGAATGAAGGAAGGAGGGGAGGAAGGAAAGATGGATTGAGGAAGGGAGAAATGAAGGAACGAAGGAACGAAGGAAGGAAGGAAGGAAGGAACGAAGGAAGGAAGGACAATCAGTGACTGAATAAATGAGTGTGTAAGTGAGTAAATAAATGAATGAATGAGTGAGTGAATGGTTCTGCAGATCAATGTGATCAACTACTGTACGCATATTGAAGATGCACATAAGGCTAAGCCCGAGCACAAAAGATCACACAAGATCGAATCACAAGCAGACAGCAATCATTCACACCGGTGCAGCTTGACTGACTGCAAACTCATCCAGGCCCTTTTCCCCCTTCTTGGAAAGTCCCTTTTCCTTCACGAGCTCATACAGAGGGATGACGCACTCCCGACTCTACAAAATCTCCTCCCCCTCCCAAGACATCGCCCGAATGTACCGGGCCATCTGGCTCCCCTTTACATGAGTCTCCTCCTTCTGACTCCTGCTCCACTTCTTTTCACGAGCATCTGCCGCCCGTTCGTTGATGATCTGAAGCTTTTGCTCCGCAGCTGTCAGATTCTCTTCCTCCGCGTTGGCAATCAGCATGTCAGTCACCTTCAGTGCCCCACCGACCAACCCCCCGGCTCCAAAGAATGAGGCGGCAGCAACCGCACCCTTCTGCATGACCTCCAGAGTGATGTCATGTCGGGTTCGGGAAAAGACGTACCGCTGATCAGGGGGAACTGCACGGACCCGAAACCCCACACACTGCTTGAATTTGCCCTCTTTTCCTTCTGACGCTCCCATCTCTGGAAGAACCATTGACGGATGCCATCTGTCAAAGTCACGGTGTCCCGCTCCTTTCCCTGTCACCTTCTCCCGCGTCTCATCCCCCCTCCACGGAATGTTGAAGGCATCCTGAAGGCAGGAAATCAACCGGGGCTTCAGGTCTGCGGGAAGCTCAATGTCGAGAAGGGATTTGGCCTCTCCCTCTTCGGTGCTGACTGGCTTGGCAAGCGCCTTGTACTGCAGTCCGATGTAGAAAAAGTACCCCTCGATGTAGTTCGCAACCCAACGGAGGAAGGACTCCTGAGTGGTCTCATCAGAGAAGAAATACACGGCTCCAGAGAGGAAAACGTCGAAGGATTTCGAGAAAACGGACTGCTCAAGAGCCTTCATGATCAGGAAGCCTGTGCTGGCTGTGCCCATTCGCATGCCTGCTTTCAGAAGGCGCTTTTTCTTGTCCACCAGCCTCTGGAGGTACTGTTCAACGGCCTCTCCTGGCTCTCTGGGCTCTTGGCAGAAGGTGACTCTTTTGTGCAGAGGCAAGGACACCGTTAACTTGTGCCTTAGCACTCTTCACCTGGCTGCAGACATCTCTAACTGTTTTTTAGAACTCCTCAAAGTCCCCCTCCAGCTCCAGGACAGGGGCAAGGGCGCCACTGACTACATCGAAAGAACCCAGGAGCTCCATCCTAGCTGGTTTCGATCGATCTTTGCGAGTGGGTTTTTTTGCCTGACCTTCTTCTGTGCGTGCAGCCAATGACTCGATGAGGAAAGGAGAATTGAGTCTTAATTCTGCCAGAAGCACTCCAACAGGGTTGGGAAATTCGAATAGCGAATAAATTTGATATTTGAATAGCTAGTGGGTCACTATATATATATTCGAATAGTGGGCACTATCGCTTCTGGGGGCAGCTCAGCTCTGCTGAGTCTCGCGGCTGAGATCAGCCGAGAGGCCCGGCATATACAGCTGGGGTTGCACAACGCATTTTTTCTTTTTTGGCCATGCATGCATGCCATCCCATTCATATATACCGATACGGCGCGGTGTTGCATGCATGCATGGTGTTGCACGCGGCGACCTGTATAGCTGTTGCTCAAAACCGTGCACGCAAATTCGTCCGTTCTGCATGTCCATGCAACGCCGGAGCGCGCGCGCGACTTTTATTCGATCGATGGACCTTCAGAGTTGATCTCTCGATCAAAAGTCGGGCCGGTTTGTTCTTTCGTTGGGGAGGACAAAGTGGTCAGGTCCTGGAGCAGTTGAATGTGTTCACTGAGCATTCCTTGAACTGTGATCGCACTGCGAGACAGCTAGGAAGCTCTCGTGTGGGAACATCCTCGTGTTGCTTTCCGTTCCTTCGTGCGTTCCTTCCTTCCTTCGTTGTTCTTCCATTTCTGTTGCTTGACTGCTTTCTCTTTGAAAACAGACCGCAATGCCTCCCAAGTCAAAGAAACAGAAAGTCTCCAGGAAGGCTGTAGAAGAAGAGCCTCCTCCTGAGATTGAGGAAGAAGAAGAGGATGAGGAGGAAGAAAGTGAAGAAGAGGACGAGGAAGAGGAAGAGGGGGAGGGTGAAGACGCGCACACCAACAAGATTCTGGAAGATCTGATGACGGTCCTCCGTTCCTCTGAGAAGGACGGGGGGGGGTTTTCTTGCGGCGGTGTTGTGACCCTGCCTGCAGAGGGTCTCAAGATCACAGTGACAGAGAAGGACGATCACAAGAAGACGGTCACCATAGAGACAGGGATCTCTAAAAAAACAAAGAGGGGGGGGAAGCAGACCAGACTTGAGTTGCCCGCTGACATCATTGATAAGTGTTGCAGCCCTGCAGCCTTCGGCAAGGGTAGGCGGACCTTGATCGACGAATCGATCAGAAAGGCTCTGACGGTTTCCACCAGACAGATCAAGAAGATTCAGGGCTTTGACTTGGAAGCGTCGGGGATCTTGGCAACAGTCCAACGACAGCTGCTTCCCTTCTTTGAGGGAAGAATCACGGGGGAGTTGCACAAACTGAACGTGTATACCCCAGGCGGCTTCTTTAAGGAGCACAGAGACACCCCCAAAGACACTTCGATGTTTGGGACCGTTGTTGTCTGTCTTCCCTTCTCGTTTGAGGGAGGCCAGCTGTCTGTGTGGACTAGGGGGGGAGGAGACTCCAACGACAGAGAGGGGGACACAAAGGTCTTTGATTGGAGTGCGTCTGCATCGAAAGAAAAGAAGGTCAGTCGTCAAGCTGCCAGCCAGTCGGTTAGTTTTCACTCAGCGAACCAGCCAGTCAGACTGAGTGAGTCAGTCAGCCAGCTAGTCAGTTAGTCAGTCAGTCAGCCAGTCAGCTAGCCACTCAGTCAGTCAGTCAGTCAGTCAGTCAGTCAGTCAGTCAGTCAGTCAGACTGAGTGAGTGAGTGAGTGAGTGAGTGACTGACTGACTGAGTCATTCCGTCAGTGAGTCAAGAAGAGGAGGCGCCAACTCGATCCGAAAGAGAATCATTCGGGCAGTCAGGCAGACCGACTAGACGCTCAGACTGAGAGTGTCAAATAGATTGAAGCATGGATGGATGGGTAGATAGATAGATGGATAGGAAAGTGAATGACGGGGCGGATGAATGTTTGCAGAAGGGGAAGGAGAAAGAGAAGAAGAGTGAGGGAGAGGGAGAGGGAGGTGCGCTCCAATGGGCCGCCTTCTTCGGTGACTGCCTCCACAAGATAGACGAGGTGTCTGAAGGCCAGAGGGTCACTCTGACCTACACACTTCGTCGACATTCAGACAGCTCATCTTCCTCTTCTTCTTCCTCTTCCTCGTCCTCTTCTTCTGCCTCCGCTTCCGCTTCCGCTTCCGCTTCTGCGGCTCCCAAAAGAAGAAGTTCGAGGACGGCAGCTCCCCCCAATCAGCCGCCAAATCCCCATTCTCCTTCTGCCCCCCCCTCCCCTTCCCCTTCTTCCTCTTCTTCTTTGCTCGAATCAGATACGGAGGAGGGGAAGAGAGAGCGACTGAAGGCCCTCCCTCTGGCCGAATTGAAGGACAAGTGCAGAGAGAAAGGCCTGGCAGTGGGGGGGTCGAAGGCCGGCCTGGTTGAGCGTCTGATCATCCAGGAATATGAGGAGTGGGAGAGGGAGGAGGCTGCTCCCACGTGTAAAGCTGCACTGAAGACAGTCACCCCCTTCCCAAAGGTTCCCTTCCCCCACCCAGTAGCAGAAGCTCACGGGATGAGGATATTTAATTTCCTCAAAGGGGCTTTGAACGACTCCAACTTCTTTGCAGACGGGGGCCTTCTGGGGGTTCCCTGTCTCCATCTGTATGAGACAGAGAGGGACCTTCCGGGCCGTAGACCCTTAGATGAGAGCGCAGCAGCTCATGTGAAGTGCAAGGAGCTCTCTTTGAAGGGGGCTGATGTCCTTCTTTACGTCGCTGCGTGCCGTCTCGGTTTGACTCCCCGTGTGATTTCGATTCTAACAGACAACAGCCCCGAGTTCGAACAACCCCCCAAGGTGTTGAAACGAAATCTGGATCTCTTTGAGTCCCGCACGAAGCTGAGCTCTCTAGAGATCATAGAGGACGAACAGATAGACAGGGGCGTAGACCTAGGCCGTCTCTCTGAGACCCTCCCCTATAAGGACCTCCAAAGAGACCCCCCCTACAGGTCCATAAAGTGGGCCCACGAGATCGAAAAAGGGGTACGCAGACCCGTGCTCACTGCAGCCACAGTGGATGGGGAGTGCAGTTTTGGTAATGAGGCGGGGGAGTCGACCTACTATACCCAGCAGGCAATCGTCCTCCGTATTCCCAGACCAGAGTATCGTGGGGAGGGTGTGGGGGAGATGGACGGGGGTGTGTTTGTGGGTGCTCAGAAGGGGTTGCCTGGTAAGGAGGAGAAGAGGTTAGCGAAAAAGCAGCTTAAACAGTTTGACCACAAAGCCCCAGTGGGTACACCAGAGGAGTTCCGTGAGTTTGCAGAAAGACTGGGGTTGTCCTCCAGGGGTTCATGGACACAGATCCTCGACCGGTGTTACGGGGCAATTTGGGAGGATAGGCGGCACATCTATGAGGAGGTGGAGGAACTTATGAGGGGGCTGTGAGGACGCAGACACTGTCAGAAAGAGGGGGGTGGCTCCACCCCCCCAGTACCACACCACCCCACCTACCCACCCCCCGCAACCCCCACCCACAACCCTCAACCCCCCCACACCACCAACGGGGGGGTGGAAGAGAGGGGGGACAGAGGGAGGGAAAGGAAGGGGGTTGTTGATGAAAAGAGCCCAGACCAGTCCCAGAGCTTCGAAGCGAGACAGATTCCGCCAGCGTCTTTTCTCCCTTTCTCCCTTCCTTCTTCCCCCCCCCTTCTGCTTTCTATCTTTTCTTTCTATCGTTCTTTCTTTCCTTCCCCCCGTCTGTCCCACCCTCACCAGCCCCTCCTTCCCTCCCCCCTTCCATATGCTCATCACTAAATACATTTCCATGTACCGATGCAGAATCATGATGAGATAGATCGGTCTTTTTTCCTCTCGTTCTACCTGTCTGACCAGGTGTCTGTCTGGATGAACGGACGGATCGCTGTACGATGTGCACAGTCCGCCCATGGTTGCAGACTGAGACTGTGACAGTCAGCCGGCAACAACAGCCCATCTACGTGAGAGAGAGAGAGAGAGAGTGAAAGAGGGCAAGCTGGTGTGTGGGTGAGAGAACAGCTGGTAGATGGATGTCATCTCTCTCTGTGGAGATGTGTGTGTATGTGTGTGTCTGTCTGTCTGCCTGTCTATCTGTCTGTGCCTCTTCGTTGGAGTATGTGTGGCTGCACGCGTGTGCGAGGGTGCATGTGCAAGAATGGGTGGGAGATGCAGAGGCAGCGGGCGGCAAAATGCGCCCCGAGAGAGAGAAAGAGAGAGAGAGCGCTAGCGAAACAGACAGCCAGCCAGCCAGACAGAGAAAGAGAGAGAGGGAGGGAGAGAGAAAAAGGCAAAGAGAGATTGACAGAGAGACAAAGAGAACGGCACTGTCAGACAGACAGTCTGAGACAGACAGACAGATAGAGAAAGAGAGAGGGTGAATGAAGGAGGGAGTCATCGACAGAAAGACATGGACACAAAGATAAAGAGAAGACAGACAGACAGAAAGGCAGGGAGGGGGCAGGTCGACAGATGCAAAGCCTGTAAGAGAGGTACCAGTTCATACATAAAGTCTGGTAGAGACGATCAATTCTGCATGTCCAATGGATGCGTCTGGTTGGGGTGCATGCAGCTTTGCTGGGTGAAGCTCTCCACAGGTTTGTCTTTTCACCAAGATTTTTAATCTGAGTCCTGGAGGTTGGCCTGTGATTTGGACCTGTGAGCGATACAGTAAACCACTAGATGAACTTGAACCAGCTTTTCGGCCTCTATTCTAGCCTCTATTTCATACGGCTCGCCAACAACCCTGGCATAATCATATGATTCATATTTGGTTTCGATGATTACTTTCAATATGTTTCGATCAAGTCTACTCTACCGCCTCATCCCCGCTTTGATGAAAGGACGACGGAACGGAGGGCCCCCCACCCAATATGACGTATGGCTGAGAGACGTTACCGCCCTCCCGGTCCGACTGCTAGGCCTAGGCATCCCCAAACCCACTGAAACAGCGGACAGGGACTACAAGACCTCAGCCGCAGCCAGTGAAGCGATCACAGAGGCCATCCTTCGAGGAGAGGACATAGACGCAGACGAGCACGTGAAGAGGGGGCAGAAGGCAAGGGCAGCCCACAAAGAAGCAGTAAAAGAAGCAGTAGAGAAGGAGTGGGAGAGGTTAGGCAGCCAGTCAGGGCAGGCAGACAGTGAGGACCAGTGTGAGGAAGTCAGGCAGTCAAAAGAAAAGAGGCAGTCAGGATGGCTGACGGCCACCCCCCTGAAGGAACACGGAATGAATCTCAGCCCAGACGAATTCCGAGATGCGATGACAATCCGATACCAGGGGAGGGTAGGGGGGGAGAAGAGCAGATGTGAGGGATGTGGGGGAAGGTGGAGTCTGCAACATGCCCTTAACTGCCCAGTCGGGGGACTGCCGACGCTGCGACATGACGAAGTCAACCGTACGTGGGCGAGTCTAGCAGCGGAAGCATACCCCGCGGGAGCAGTCCACGCAAAGGAGCCGATCATTAGGGAGGAAGGGGAGGTGCAGGGATGTCCGGCGCTAAGGGGGGACTTCCAAGTCCGGGGGGCCTATGCTCCACAAAGGCTGGCAATTTTCGACACCAGGGTGATAAACCCACATGCCGCCTCAAGGGAGAAGGTGACCTGGACTCAAGCCCTCAAAGCAGCAGCAGAAGAAAAGAAGAGGAAACATGGGCAGGCAAGCACGGACAGAGGGTGCGATTTTACTTCACTCGTGAGCGCGGTCGACGGGACGATGGAGGGGGAGGCAAAGATGTTCTTGAAGAGGGTGGCAGTCTGGCAGAGCGATTGAGTGAGAAATGGGGGCAACATGTGAGCAAGACATGCGGCCGGATCCGAACCCGACTGCAGATTGCCCACCTGAAAGCGGCAAGCGCGTGCATTCGGGGGATCAGAGGAGTGCAAGGGGAGGGCTGGGAGGAAGGAGGAGTAGGCAGTGCACTGGTTATGACTGAGGGGTAGGAAGTACTTAGTAAACACCGAAGAAGGCATTCAGATGGAGGAGCGTCAACTATGAGGTCACATGAGAGAGAGAGCTAGTAGCGAGAGCAGTAGCTAGGACAGAAGGAAGAGATGAAAGACGTATAGGCCAGACGCTAGGAACAAACTTTAAGTCAATGCCCCCCACTCTATCTAGTTTGTCTACTATAATAATATATAAGCCTAGATATAGGCATACACAGACCCCCCCCCCCTTAGAGCCTGTTTGCGTGCCACTGACACTCAAATAAATTTTTACATAGCCCCTATGGGTTAATTTATTTATTCAAGTTCACGCACCTATCGAAATACTTTTAGTAGGATATAAATAGTTAAACTAGTATTTAAATAACTGAATTATCTAGTAAACTAGAACTATTAATTGAATTACTAGATCAATTAATGATGCGACGTGGAAGTTTTTATAAAGAATTGCTAGTGAAATTGCAAGTACCTACTATTGAACAGTGAGTTGCTTACATTTGCTTAGCAATGCTGCATCGGTATAAGCCGATATCTAGCTACGATTCAAAAAGCCAGGCGGCCGCGAGAGATCAAAAAGTTGATAAAAACTTTTTTTTAAAGTAAATACTAGCTCGATCTATAGTGTTGAATGTATATAATATATGCTCAAAAAGACCATAAAGCTACATAATCGAGAATGCTTCTAACACAAAACTTACGTAAAAATTTATACACATATTCATGCCTATATAGATTTATGCTAAACAATTACTATAGAACAATTATTCTAGCAAACGATAGAGAATTGACTAGAGAATTGAGTGCAATAGACGGCAATTTATGCAATCTCCTAGGCAATCTCTCTTTACATTCGTCTCGACCCGGATCAATAAGCCACGTACCAACAAACAAAGAAACAAACAAGGATTTTAAAAACAATGAATACAGAAGTCCGATCGATTCTTTCTGCCATTTCGCTGGAACCAACCCGAGCCGCCGGGGAAGACTCTCCCGACCCCCATCAAGCTTAAATCAAGGGAGGGAATGGCCGCCACAATTCGCTATACACACAAGCACACAATAAATAGTTGAGCTCACTTAATTTGCTGCACTGCAGAAACCTCAGGCACAGGTTCACAGAGTTGATTAAGGATTTACATGCAGGCAAACGTCATCGTGCGCCCACGCGATCATGAACAACTGGACACGCAGAGCTCTCCTTCCCACAATCACAGACAACAAAGAGGGAGGGAAAGGAGAGGCTGTTGGCAAAGTTAAACAAGCAAGCGCACACAAACAGGCAAGGAAGCAAGGGAGAAAGGAAGGCAGACAGAGGAACAGAGAGGAAGGGACGGATCCTTCGGACCACTCTCGCACTCCAACCCCACGAGAGGCCATCCCCATTCCATCGCGTCTCTTCCCCCCCACCCAAAAAATGGAACCAATCCATCAACTGAAGGAAGGAAGCAGCAAGGTAGGTAGAAAGAAAGAAGAAAGACAAACCCCAACTCTCAGGAAGGGAAGGAAGGAGAGGAGGCCCCCGGCCCCTGTACATCGACCCAAGATATCATCCGGTTGAACAGTGAAGGAACAGAACAGAAAAGAAAAGGGGAGAGTCAACAATAGAGAAGGGGATGGAGCAACTCTCGTGTCTTCTCGTAAGAAAAGAGGAAAGCACCAGACAGACAGACACGCAGGAAGGTAAGCAAGTAAACAAGCAAACAGGCAAACAGGCAGAAGCAGAAAGCAGAAAGCAGACGGATGGATGGATCGATAGAGCCGGGCACAGGGGCACAAGTGACCGACACGTTTTCCTTTCCGATCAGGTCCCTGCCCTTCACAAGAAAAGTGTGAGACAAACTTTCCAAGTGCGAAAAATTCATTCCTCTTCCTTCTAAGAGAGAGGAGACAGCAAGAGAGAAAGAAAGAAAGGCAGAAAAGATTAGATGGATGGTAAGCCGGGTGCCCATACTGAGGCACGCCTGCAAATTCGATTCATGACACAACACGCAACGACTCACACCAAAAAAACGCTGTCTGATGGTACTTCTGCGGTGCTCTCTACAATGCTTCTCTCGTTGTCTGTCTCCAACCTCAGCTCCCTTCAATAGTTGTGCAATTCTTTATTTCATGCTGGCCGGTCTCTTCGTCCGTATTTTTGGGTCTCGAGCACAGGTACGACTACATATCACACATGCGCAAAGACAGAAATCGCACCAAGAGTCAAGACACAGAAACAAAACAAGAAGTCCGACAAGAAGTGCACTCTCACTGTGCTTGGGTAAAACTTAACAGAAGCTTCGACGACAGACGGCTGGAGGCAGTCAAGCACCCCTGTGCCGACAAGCGGCCGACCCCCACAGGTTGACCTCCAGAAAGACAGACAGACAAATCAGACCAGTCTCTCTCATCTCCCTTTCGTTCTTTCCCTTTCCAAGAAACCAAAAGAAACGAAAGCAAGACCGACAGACAGGCTGTGTGAATAAATGCCCCCGGCCTTCACACTGTTCCTTCCTGTCACACAAACCTGTGTTGTTTGTTGCTTTGGCCGTTCGGAGACTTTCTCCCCTTGCCCGTCACGGCATCATGACGCTGCTCATTCCTTTTATCCCTTCACAACTCACTGATTGAAAATTGAATTCCTCACTCCTCCAATGGCCCAGTTTCGCATCTGCCTCCCTTCCCCCCCCCCTCTCTTCAAAATTCCGTCTCACCTCCAAGGCCCGTCTCCTGTTGAAGGCCGGGATGGGCTCAAATAGGAGACAGAAGGCGATCGATGCACTGAAATATCAGCAATACGCGTCCTCAAACACACAGAAGACACGGCAAGAAATCTCCTCCAAACCCTCCTCAATCAGAAAAACATATCGATCGATCCATCCATCCATCCATTCTCCTGCCTGCCTGCTTGCCTGAAGGGGATCACCCCCTCCCCCTCCTGCGTTCCTTTCCTTTCTTTCCTTCGTTGAAGTGAACAAACAAACTGCTTCAAAAAGACTGCATGCATGCATGCATGCATGCATAAGACATTCAATCCACACCTGATCGATAGGGACTTCCGAACGAAAAAGTCAAGAGCTTCACACCATGATCCAATTCAAACCTGTCATCATCAGTAAAAGAGGATACAGAGCATGAAGACAAAACGATCAATTATTAGAGCACCCAGCCAACCAAAAGTCTCTTCTCCCCCTCTCTTGAGTCCCTCAGCCAACGGAAACGGATCCTACACTTTCTTTCTGTCTCTCTCCTCACCTCACCCGGGGGGGACAAGGCAGGACAAGACTACCACAGTCCCTCCCTCCTTCCCACACACCCGCTGCAACCACCGCAGCGCTAATTCGTCTTCTGGACGCACACGGGAGACTATACACACGCACGCACGCACTCATCCGGACAAACAGGGACCCTCTCCCTTTCTTTCTTGTCGCACATCCACTCAAGATCGATGCAGGTAGGCAAAGTCATGCAAAGTCATTCATCCTTTTGCATCATTCATTGATCCACTCGAAGGGTCAAGCTGCAAGCATCAATCAATCAAAACTGTTTGCATGCGTGTTGCCTGCCTTGTGTCCGCTTGGTCTTTCTCTCGTAACCCCCGAATTCCCTCCGATCTTTCCTGGCTGGCAACCACCCCCCCCCCC
>JAHBMJ010002780.1:57183-81772 GCA_018398765.1 Chromera velia
CCCCCCTCCCAAACAGACAGGGCCCGGCTGGTGAGGCAATCGAACAGCCGACTGGCAACAGCACGCTCAACAGAAAGAAAGGACGAATAGCGTAAGCACTCACCCAGTCACCCACCGCGGAGGTTGGGGACACAAAAACGGCGAAGGAGGGACGGAAAAAAGAGGTACTCATGGTATCAACAGGCACGCACACAGAATGTACACAGAAGACAAAAGAAAGAAAAAAAGGGAAAACTCTGGATTGCCTTTCTTTCCACGAGTTCCTGTTGCTGTCTATATGCCCACCCACTCTGCTGTCTGTCCAATGAGAAATTGCGGCATGTGTCTTTCAGTCCCTCTGTGTGTCTACACAAGGTGCCACCGCCTTCGCTTGATCGCTGGATCGGAACCTTCCCTCCCTCCCTCCATTTATCTTGTTTATTATTCATTCATTGATACATTTCCTGATCTACGGATTCTTTCTTTGAGTGCTGTTTCCAAGTGCTGACGAGCGCTTTCTAGCCCGCCCGCAAAAGGGAAGTTCGATCGATTTCTGTCGGAAGAAAACGAGAAAGTAAGAAAGAACAGGTGAAAGGGGGAAAGGGAAAAAAGGAAGAGAGGATGCCACAAGCAGCCCGCAAGACACTTCTAATTGTCTTTCTCTATTCCAAAAGAAACCAGCGTCTTCATTCAAAGAACGAAAACGGAAAAAGAGAAGAGAACGAGCACTGTTGCAAATGAATCACACCCCGCTTGAGCTGACGAAACGAAAATCAACTTGCTCGAATTGTTTTTCCATTACACAAAATACCGAAGGTGGACAGAGGTAGCTATTCTTATTCACTCCCTTCACTCCCAAAGGCAGGCAGGTAGAAAAGGGTGCGGGAAGCCAAAAGAGATGCGAAAAGAAACTAGGGCTTGACGAGAAGGTCTAGATCAGGAGGCAACCTTTTTCCTGTAAACCGCTCCTGGCGGTGCAGTGTTAGCGAATGGCTTTTTCTCTCCTCCATGCTGATGCTGCTGCTGCGGCTGCGCTTGCTGTTGCTGCTGCTGCTGCTGTGGCACGAACCTCTCTTGCTTGTCCCTGCTGCCGTCACTTCCTTGCCGCATCATCTGGCCACCACCCCGTCCTCTACCTCTTCCCCCTCTCCCAGAATGAGGAAAGGGATGGGTGTGCTGTACCTGAGCGGCTTCCTTGGGCTTTCCTTGCCCTGCCTCCTTCTCCTTTGAGTCCTTCGGCTTGCCCTCTTCCCCAGCAGCAGGTGCAGGTGCAGGTGCAGCGGCTGAGGCATCGGGAGAGGGGGAGGAACCTGAAGTTTTTTCAGCAGTGGGTTGAGCAGAAGTTGTCTCTTGGGCAGGGGGGGCAGAGTCGACAGCGGCTTCTGCTTGATCTTTCTCCTTCTCCTTCTCTTTCGCCTTCTGCTTGTCCTTTTTCGACTGCTGCTGCTGCTGCTCCTTCGGTTTCTCTTTGTCGTTCTCGTGTCCCCCATTTTGACCACCCTTGTTCTTTCCCTTCTTCTTAGGTTGTGGCTGCTGCTGCTGCTGCTGCTTTTGCTGTGCAGGTTTCTCTGCTTGTGTTTCAGTCTGTGCGTTTTCACCAGTATCTCCGCTCTTGGGAGGCTGTGCTTCTGTCTTTTCCTTCTCTTGTGGCTGCTGCTGGGGATTGCACTCCTCCTCCGGACTGGTACCTTCCAAGTTCTTTTTATTTTTGTTTTTGTTTTTGTTTTTATTCTTCTTCTTCTTCGGCTCGCCTTCAGGCCCAACCCCTCCTTCCGGAGATGCCGATCCTCCAGCTGCTGGGGTTGCAGTCTCTCCCGTCTGCTGCTGCTGGGCGGGCTGCTGGGCCTCTTGAGCGCCCTCCTTCCCCTCAGCAGCGGCCGAAGCTTCTGCAGCACCCGAGGCCTCAGGGTGGCCTCCTGCCTGCTGCTGATGGTAGTATGGGTCAAACCCCCCATATCCCCCTCTCTTTCCACGGCCTCTCCCCCCTCTGTCCATACCCCCACGGCCCCGAACAGCCCGCCCCCGGCCCCCGCTTGTCGGACGCCCCTGGTGGTAGTACCCCCCGTACCCGCCGTACACCCCCTGCTGGGCAGCCGGAGACTGGGAGTGAGAGTGTCGGCCCCCGTACCCCCCATAGTGCCCGTAGTGCCCTCCCCCCCCGTAGCCGTACGAAGACCCGGACCACCGGTGACCGACAGTACCGTCTTCCTGCATACAGAGGGACAGAGAGAGAAACAAAGGATGAGCGAGACAGGTGACCCCCCAGAAGACGCCGGTTCTCTCTCTCTCTACCGCGGAAGGGTGAAAGAGCAATCTGATACAGGCAGAACAGAAGGGAAACAAGATCAGTCATCGGAGCTGAAAAGGGCCCACACAACGAAGCGAGGTGAATGGAAAGAAAGGCGACGCGCGAAACCTGGTGTACAGAAAGAGAAACAACCAAACTCTTTGTGTGTGACGTCTCTGACTGACTCTATGTTGTCCCGCTTGGGGAGCAGGCAGGACGAGAGGGTATCCGAGATCCGGTGCCCTGCAGACAGACAGACAGACAGAAGGGGGATTGATTTCATTTGAGGACAACAGGAGAAACATGCGACTATTTGGTGTCGCCTCACAGTTCACGTTGGTCTTTTCAGCACCTTTCAAGATACTGCTGGGAAAGTACCATGGAGGTGCCACAGAGAACATAATTGAATCAGAATGTGAGAAAAGTGCCAAGAATGAAGGAAGGAAGGTTGAGATTTCTGTTGAATGCAGAAGGCAGAAGGAGAGAGAATGCCAATAACCGACCAGCCATAAGAAGGAGTCGCCAGGAAAACATCCGCCTGTCCCTCGGCACGGAGAGATGCGATTTCAGGAGGGATGTCGCTTTGTCTTCCCTCCGTGTCTCCGTCCTTGTCCCCGCTCTCCTCTCCGTCGCACGCTGCCTCCTCCCCCGCGTCTGTGGTCGCAGCGCCCCCTACCGAGTTCTGCTTTGCTCCGAGAAGGCTCTTGATCTCCTCCATTTCGTATTTTCGGAATTCTGGTGGAGGGGGGGGCGCAAGAAAGCGTAGATGCATCAGTTCACAAGACAAAGGAAGGACTTCGAGAATGCACGAGTCAGCCAAGAGGACCCCCGAGCCAGCCAGAGAGTCAACATGTACTATTAACTAGTTGTCTCCTTGATACACTGTTCTTCCCCAATATTGCTGGCAGAAAAAAGAGCCTAGATCCAGCAAAGAACTCAATTCCACACAGCCGTTGGTTGTGCGTCCCTCTGCTGACCTCCCGAAAATCCCGGAGTGGGAGCGTTTGCCAATTCCTCTTCAGTTGGCCCCTGATCTTCCACCTGCGGACAATCGATACATTATTATGGTGAGAGAAGAAGGGAAAAAAGGGGGAGAAGAATCATTTCCGGGACGGTTTCTGTCAGACACTCAGTGACACTTCCTCACCTTTGCCCCGAAGCCTTTGAGGAAAACCGAAACTCTCCCTCGTCACAACTCAACTCATTCTTTTCTTCTCTTCAACCAAAATTCTTCCCTCTCCCCCCCTTGATTCAAATGGCCTTCCTTCCTTCCTTCCTTCCTTCCTTCTCTTCCTTGCTTCCTTCCTTCCTTGCTTCCTTCCTTGCTTCCTTCCTTCCTTCCTTCCTTGCTTCCTTGCTTGCCTTCCTTCCTTGCCTTCCTTGCTTCCTTCCTTGCCTTCCTTCCTTGCTTCTGTTCCTTGCTTCCTTCCTTGCTTCCTTGCTTCTCTTCCTTGCTTCCTTCCCTCCTTCCTTCCTTGCTTGCTCCCTTGCTTGCTTCCTTCCTTGCTCCCTTCCTTCCTTGCTTCCTTCCTTGCTTCCTTCCCTCCTTCCTTCCTTGCTTCCTTCCTTCCTTGCTTGCTCCCTTCCTTGCTTCCTTCCTTCCTTGCTTCTCTTCCTTGCTTCCTTCCCTCCTTCCTTCCTTGCTTCCTTCCTTGCTTGCTTCCTTCCTTCCTTGCTTGCTTCCTTCCTTCCTTGCTTGCTTCCTTCCTTGCTCCCTTCCGTCCTTGCTCCCTTCCTTCCTTGCTCCCTTCCTTGCTTCCTTCCCTGCTCCCTTCCTTGCTTCTCTTCCGTCCTTCCTTGCTTCCTTCCTTGCTTCCTTCCTTGCCTTCCTTCCTTGCTTCCTTCCTTGCTTCCTTGCTTCTCTTCCTTGCTTCCTTCCCTCCTTCCTTCCTTGCTTCCTTCCTTGCTTGCTCCCTTCCTTGCTTGCTTCCTTCCTTGTTCCCTTCCTTCCTTGCTTCCTTCCTTGCTTCCTTCCCTCCTTCCTTCCTTGCTTCCTTCCTTCCTTGCTTGCTCCCTTGCTTCCTTCCTTGCTCCCTTCCTTGCTTGCTTCCTTCCTTGCTTCCTTCCTTGCCTTCCTTCCTTGCTTCTCTTCCTTGCTTCCTTGCTTGCTTCCTTCCTTCCTTGCTTCTCTTCCTTGCTTCCTTCCCTCCTTCCTTCCTTGCTTCCTTCCTTGCTTGCTCCCTTCCTTCCTTGCTTGCTTCCTTCCTTGCTCCCTTCCTTCCTTGCTCCCTTCCTTCCTTGCTCCCTTCCCTGCTCCCTTCCTTGCTTCTCTTCCTTCCTTCCTTGCTTCCTTCCTTCCTTCCTTGCTTGCTTCCTTCCTTGCTTCCTTCCTTGCTTGCTTGCTTCTCTTCCTTCCCAGCACGACTCACTTCCGCGTGGGGGTCCGGTGTAACTGTCACTGCTACCCCCTCCCCACCGGGGCCTGCACCCAAAAGTTGAGCAGGGAGGCCCCCTCTGCCTCCTCGGCCGCGCACTCGCCCCACTCCCCTCCCTCCTCTACCCCGCCCTCTCCCAAAATCACCCCCTGCCCCCAGCATCGCCGGAGGCGTCCCACCGTTACCCATGCGAACCTCCTCGGCTTGCACGGCACTCGCATCTCCATTCCCTGTCTGCACCTGCTGCTGAGCTCCTGGAACAACACCACCCTGAGGACCCGCCTGCCGCCCCCGGCCCTTACTGCTGTACAACACACCACCACCACCAGTAGCCGCACCGGCTCCCGCCGCCGGTGCGGTGGTGACAGGAGGAGGAGCCGGGCCCGTTGTTCCGCCGCCAGGTCGTACCATCGGTGCAGGGAGAATGAACCCCGTTCCGTTGGCAGCCTGAGGGCCTCCTGCCGGGATGGTCCCTGCAAGTGCTGTCGGTTGAGGCATCAGGGGCGGCTGGGGTTGTTGCGGTGTCAACGGCTGTGGGGGGGCTCCCGGCGTCTGCTGGGCCTGCTGCTGAGCTGCTTGCTGTTGCTGCTGGGCCTGATTGAGCATCTGCATTGCACGCAGAGCTGGCATCGTCAGCATTGCCGGCATTGGATAAGAGGGAGCATGAGGGTTTCCGGGGCCAGGAAGAAGAAAGGGAGGGGCGGGAAACAGAAACGGGGGCGGCTGAGGAAACCCGGTGGGAGGCACACCAGGAGGACCACCAGCCCCGCCAGGCAAAGGAAGACCCCCCACACCCCTCCCGATACCCTGAGTGGCTTGCGTTTGCATCGGTGTTGCGGGGCCACTAACGTTCCCCGCTCCCCCTTGACTCCCTGCAGCACCCTGAGGTGTGCCAACACCCCCCAGAGGCGGGGGCACAACCCCAGGAGTTCCAAAATACCCCGCCTGAACAGATGAAGACGAAACTGAGGGGAACACCCCCCCCCCATCTGCAGGGGACGCCTTACCCTCGTCTCCCGACCTTCCCGTCTCTGCCCCTGACAGCCCCACCACCCCACTCGGTGACATCACCCCCTTGGGCGTCCCTGCCGACCCCGACCGAGCCCCCGGAGTCATCGCAGCCAAAGACTGCCCCCCAGCAGAAATAAGAGATTTCAAGAAATGTTCAGCCTTCAATTGGACGCGTACTGGCGCATCCTGCATCACAGACGAAGAGAAGAGACTTCGATGGTGAAGGAAAGAGGAGATGGGTAGCCCAAGAAGAAATTAATGGAGGTACTGGACAGGACGCGTCAATTCATTTTTTCTGAGAGGGGGCAAACATGCAGTCAGTCCGACACAGCGTGGCAAGAGGAATGCAAAGAGTCCAGGGACAATCAAACCGGAGGACAAACACTACGAAGAGAAGATGAACAAAAAGCCCGCCCGGGAGTTGAAACTCCACCTATGGTTTGGCTGGTACCAATCCAATCGAATCCAATCAGCATGCATGACTGACCTTCAGCTTTTGCGACTGTAACCAGAATGCGATATCCATAGCATCCGACTCATTGGCCAGAGAGACGTACCACGTCTGGTTGTGATCTGGATGCATCTCCTCTATTTCTTCCTCCAACTTCTTCCCAGACATCTTCGGGCAGGCCGACAGAAGATTTTTCAAATCTGTCTCAACCACGTCGTCCTTCACGTCACGGAACAGAAGAATGTTTCTGCGAACCTTCAAGTTCGGCTTTACCTTCATGCTCCCCTTGTCCACAGTCAAGACCGACGACTCTTCTGCAGCCTGCAAACAGACATCTTTTCCTTCCTTTTTCTCTTGCTTTCCCTCGAGACAGAGGATCCAAGAAAGAGACGGCATCATGGCACAACAGATAGCAGGCGTGAGACCAAACTCACGCAATGGTGAGACCTTCCCAAGACTGACCTTGAGGACTTTGCTGGGGTCCGCTGTCAAATTCGCAATCGCAGGGACCGACAGAAGGGTGTTGATGGGGACGTACATCTGACTGTTCATCGCGGCGGCAATCTGGACCTCCTTGGCCAGATTGGCCCTTGAAAGAACGTTCTCGAGCTGCACAAGAAGCACAACAGACAGTAAATCAATGAAAAAAGCAAAAACATCGAAGCTCCGTGGAAAAGGACAACGCGAAAAGTTTCCCGTCTCGTCTCCAGTGGAGACTGACCGACCTCTTTTCTCAACGAATCAAGAATCTGTCTCACATCTTCGCTTGACTGCTTGTCTGCTGAGTCGCCGAGCTCAACGGGAGCAGGACTCCCTTCCACTAAGTTTTCAGTCTCGGCCATTTCCCCGAACTTCCTATTCACAAATTTTCTCCTTCCAACTACAACAGAAGCGTCGCCATTGATCGGCGGGGTTCAAGCTGAGATCTCTTGTTCAGATTCCTTCGACCAAACACAATCCGTTCAGCCGGTTGACAACGCAGACAGTCTTACCAGACTCCAAGAACGCTTCAGGATTGCGGATGTTTACCTGTTCCGTCTGTTCTACGTGTGGTTGGAACTGCGCAGAGGCCTTTCAGAGAGGACGTCTCCTTCAGGGTCATCTGCGTAACCGCTCAGTGAGCGTGGACCGTAAATTTCGGGACCACGCGAGCCGCGGGGCCTGATTCTGTTTTTCGCTTTCCGGGGCCAAGCTAAGTTACTAACCGACCGAGCTTCAAAAAAAAAAGTGGCATGCAGACTCCCTCAACGATCCCTCAACGAGCCAAACGTCGGATCCATGTCAGATCCCTTTTTCGTTTTTGAATGCGAAAGTGCGTCCCAGCTCATTGCAACGTTGATGTAGCAGGTCGAAAGAGGTCGAAAGATGCGTTGAGAAGAGCCACTCACAGTTCCTGGTGGTTTGGTTCGTCATTTCTGAATTGAATTTCTCCCCGAGAGTTGGGCATAGCTAAATATGCATAACACAAGAAAAAATATTGGAGAGATGTTCTTTCGCTCTTGATTTGAAATTCTTTGACAGACAAGTGAAAGAGGAGACGCCAGGAAGTGACATCGTTGTATTTTTTCTTCACCACGTGACATGATGGAATCTCCCCCCACTCCAGAATGGAGGCTTAAACTTCTCGAGCTTCGGAGGAGAGTTGACCACCAGGAGCATGCAGGTCACCAAGAGATTGGAGTACTCTCTTTGGTGCACGCTAGAGCTTCTAGAGAGTTTGAAACAGAATGTTGGGGGTGCACAGCAGAATCCCTTCCCGCAGAGCTCTCCCCCTCCTCCAAAAGAAGAGTCCGATGGAGCCATTTTTCCCTCCCCCTGGATCCTCCCATCACCCCGACTCACAGAAGTACGCCAGGGCAGCCTGCTCCTGAGCGCACCCACCCTGCGTGAGGCGGCAGCCACCAACACCTTCCTGGGCGGGGACGTGAAGGTTCCTAACGATACGGCGATGGTCCGATCCGGTGTTGCATCCCCCAGAGACAGTGACGTCGGTTTCCTTCTCGACGAGGACCTTCGTGTGGACGGGGTTCGGGGGGGGTGGTTTGCGGGTGGCACTATACTAGAAAGAGGGTCCACCCTCAGTCTGAGACTCCCCTCCCCACCGCCACATGGACTCTCAGAGTCTGGGCCTCTGCCGCAGTCTGGTCTGGCGAAGAAGGGTAGAGATGCCCAGGCACAGGCAGCGGGACAGGAACACGTGGCCTTCATTTGTATAAAAGTCTCTCAGGCTGAGGATTGGTAGAAGATAAGGACGATTGATTGCTCTCAGTCTTTGGCAAAGAGCTTGCTTTCTTCAGCTATGGAAGGGGCCTGGGGGAGTATTTGCTTTTCGCTCCTGTGCACTGCTGATACCCCGCATGGCGCGTTGCCATAGTCTTCGGATTCACGAAAGACTATGTCGCCAAAACAGAAAACTCTCGAAGTCATTCTTCGAGAAACAATCGGCTTTGCAACAATAGGGAAGCCCGTTAGCATAAATCAAACCCTACGGACATATGGAGGTGCGGATGATTGGAATGAGGCCTTCGCAGAGTCTGATGCGTTTTTGTTCGGATGCATAATCTTAGTCAACGCACATCAGAATTTTATTTCGCTAGCAACCGGGGCACGTGACTACTTTTGGAAACTTGCCACGAAGACGAGAGGGTCCCTGCTGAGCAGATTGAGGCAGTGGTGAATCTTTTCGGGGGGGAGGGGGCGTTAGTTTCTGGGGAGGATTTAGCTCTCCTGCATGCAGAGCTTAAGTCTCAGTTGCAAGTTCGGGAGTCACGGACAGGGGGGGAAGAAGTGCTTTCATACGACCTGAGTGGTATGCACATTCGCATGGCCAGGAGTGTTTTCTTCGGGCCTGGTAAGCGCACGGGCCTTGCCGATTTTGACTTGAAGATCTCGAATTCCGCTTCTTCATTGTTAGGGAGAGATCGGGCTGCAAAATGTTGTGAGTTTGCGAGCAAGGTGAAGAAGTACTTGGAGACATACTATGGGGGGAGACTCTAAGTTAAACTTAAATTGAAAGCCTATAGCTACAGCTGCAGCGGACTGGATGGTGTTCGTATCAGAAATAGCACAGCAGCGAGACTGCCTCAATGCAAAGTAGGTTGGAACGAGTTTTGGGGACTAATGGAGAAAGGGGAATTTATGCAGGGGCTTGGGCAGGTGGGGGATAATCAAGGACCAGAGCGACTAAGAGCGACTCAGGGGTTTTAAAGGTTTCAGGTGGCTTTATGCTGGTTTAATGACGAATGGAGGCCCATACACATCGTCTGCCTTCTGGCAAAGTTGTTCACATTGTTGATGGATGGTCGGTTAAGGGAGATAACGAATATAGATAAACGATAGGTGGGTTTCAGGAAGGGGGTCGGTACAAAGGAAGCGATAGCTGCTTCATGCTCTCACGGCTTCAGCAAAGAAGAGACACAGACCCCTCCTTGCAGCGTTTGTTGACTTCAGCAAGGCATTTAACCGAGTACCCAGAAAGAAAATGATTGACAGACTTAGAGAGGAAGGAGTCAGCGAAAAGGACGTGTGCATGATTCATTCTATATATATGAATATATGGGGAAGGGTGGATGGGTCGGATTGGGTCTTTCCCGAAAGTACAGGGGTAAAACAGGGAGATCCACTTTCTCCTCTTCTTTTTCTTTTGTTTATTAATAATATTCATTCTGCTCTAAGTGTTGAAGGGAGGGAAGCTGATAACAGTTTGGATGGGGAATCAGATACAGATGAAAGACAGAGGGAGGGAGAATGTGGAGAGAGGAGGGAGGAGGGTGAAACAACGGAGCAGCGACCCTGCATCCCTGAGGAGGTAAGATTGGCGGACTTACTGCTTGAGAGCATAGGTTATGCAGACGATCTTATTATTTTTGCTCACTCTTCTTCTGACCTGCAGTGGCGTTTGGACCGTTTGGCCTCTTATTGTCAGGAACATGGATTGAAAGTGAATTTAAAGAAAACAAAAGTTCTTGCACTCTCAGGCTTAGGAAGGGAAATAGAAGGGGAAATGACTTTTGAAGGGAAGACAGTTGAACGTGTAGAGAGCTACAAATACCTTGGGTGTCGTGTGTTTGAGGGAGGGGACCCAAGAAAGTCAGTCAGGGACCGACTTGAAAGTGCCGAACGCTGTTTGGGCGCAGTGATGGGCACTTGTTCATCCTTAGGTCCTTTGCCCCCTCGATGCAAAGTTCGTTTACTGTAGGCGCTCTAGGAGCCGGTGGCAACGTACTCGCTGGAAGCCTTGCCAGTAAGTCGGAGAGATATCGTTGCACTTGATGTATTGTAGCTTCGATTTGTACGTTGGACATTCCGTTTGCCCTATAACTCTTTCAAGGTGCTAACTTTGGTTTTGGTTGGTATGCATCCCATGAGAGAGATTCTTTCTTGTCGGTTGGGAGGTTTTATAGAAAGTATAAAGAGAACAGAAAGGGAGGTTCCTTGGGCAGTCTGGGATACATGGCACAGATCGCTGACCCTGGTATAGGCCAATTCAACCAGTAGCATGCTTTAGACAATCGCACCAGATCTTTTAAGAAAAGAAAGCCAGAGAGGGAGAAACGGAACGAATAAATGCATACTCAGGCAGAAAGCGAGGGAAAGGGAAGCCTCAGAATGGTTGTCGGAATGGTTGATTTCAAGACCCGTCGGCGAGCATAGGCTCACCCGTTCATGTGGTATCTATCCACGCAACTCCCGACTGAGTAATTTTCAGATAGAGAACCGATCGCACCAGCGTCTGGCCATGTTGCTTTTAGGGGGGAGGGTTAGAAGGGGGTGGGGTTACAGAGTTCAATTGCGTACTCTGTCTCGCTCTCTCTTGTCTGGTAGTTCTCTTTTCACCTCTATCCTTCGAGCATGTGCTGGTAGGGGAAAGAGATACGGTGGATCCTGTGAAAAACACTGTATTCACTGTCCTGCAGTTGAAGGCAAAAAGGTGATCGACGATGCGGTGCATCGACTGTCTGTATACGTGTGAACAGAGCAGCTTAGATCCAAACTTCACTTGCTGGCAGAGAGAGTGAAAGAGAGAACAGGAATCGGTGAAAGGGTCTGCAGAGCAAGATGGACTGCTGTAGCTGGAGGAAGAGGTATCGAGGAAGAAAAGACATATGTAAGAGAGCTCGTTTCATTCATTGTGGACCGGGAGCCGAAAAAGGTAAGTACACTGATCGAAGCTTGTCTAAAATGAGTGCACGCGCGTCTTGTATGGTTGTTCAGCCTTTAGCTTCAGCCTAGGCTGCGGAGGGTCGTGGTTGTTCATATTCATGCGGAAGCAGGCTAAGCTGCAGCGGTTTGCTCCTTTTATTTACAACTGCATGTATGGGTTGCCATTTGTCTCTGATTTCAGAGACTCTAGGCTTAACCACAATTAAGTAAGTAAGTAGTCCTGGTTTAAGATCAATGAAAAGATGAAAAATAATTTATTGATACCCTACTTGGTACCAGACTAATGTACCAGACTCAGGCTACTGAGAGTCTGAGACCAGTCGTATAGTAAAAAACAAAAAACTCCTCACAACATTAATTTCACGAATTTTCTAGATTCTATATGATTTCACGAGTGATTTCATTCTAGACCCTATTAAAATTTTTGTTAGAAAAGTCTAAATTGAAGTAGATTAATTACAAACTGATTGAAGTCTGGGATTGAAGTAAAACAAATAAGGATCTACATATGATTTTTTTTTAGAAAAAACAATGATTTAACAATCTAAGATTTCATAATTTAGATCTGGATACAGATTTAATTAATTCAAACACTAATTAATTGATTAGTTCCGCACTAGGCCTTAATTCGATCCTGCTAGTACTAGTGCTAGTACAACCTATTAACCTGATATCATTTGAGTCTACTTGGGTTATGCTGCAGTCACTGGGCATATATGGTGAGTTTAATGAATTGTTGATACTTTTTATCTAAACTCTGTTTTACAACATGTTATCCATTCTCGACTCGCTTTCCAGCTGCCTGCGGGCAAATTTTTTCTTTTCTCCTTTCTTTTTCTACACGTGCATTTCTCTCCACGATTCGGTCTTCAAGCAGCTTAATATACTCCTTCAGAAACTCATGAATGGTGAAAGAGAGACCAACACTGAGCGGTCCCTTGATCCAATTCAGTGAGACACCCCGGTAGAACCCCCGAATTCCACTATCGTGATAAATTACCTTTGCGGTCTGCCAAACGCCCAGATGAACTGCAGAAAGCCAACGAGGATCATGCTTACCCCCCGTCATTCTTGCCGCAGACGCCGCTGCAGCTTGTACCATCTTTTCTTGAAGCGTTGGCCCCCCCCCCGCTCGTGATGCCGCCTGACGGGCACCTGCGGTGTTCACCGCCATCTCCCCCCGCGGACTTTGCCGCGTTTCGTGACCCCCATGGGATGTCCCGGGAGAGGAGGGATGAGCTCTTTGGTGCGCTTCATGGTCCTTCTGATGCGCTTCGTGCAGGAATTTGCTCTCTGCTTCTGCGTATGCCGCCAGGAAGGTCGATGTCTGCATGCGTTTCCTGATCGTGTCGATCGGGTAGGTAGCTGTTTGCGACACCAGGCCTGCCACACCCCCACACATCATATGGACATAGGGGGAGAGGTGGACCTTCCCTCCCTCCTTTGAATTCGAATTCTTTCCGTAGAAATGCTGCAGGAGAGAAGGAAGGGGAAAGAAGGACAAAAGAATCGGGGAAAGAAGGACAAAAGAATCGATTCTTTTTGGACAAGATGGATAGAAAAGAGCTGCCAAAAGGAAGGGGAAGTGGTCAAGGAAGGAGGAACGCACCGAGAGATCAGCAGACTTTTTCAGGGGGGGGGAAGCCTTCAACAAGTAATTGGCATGGCCGAGAGAACAGACAACAAGGTGTAAGAGACAGAAGGCCTGAACATAGAGGACAGGCAAAACACGCGAACCTCCTTCCAGAGTCAAATTTTGAACAATGCACAAGAAAGCGCTATCTCACGTCAGTGTACTGGAGATTCTAGCAGGTTGAGGAAGAAGGCAGTAAGCAGAAGGCAGAGAAAGCAAGCAAGCGAGCGAGCGAGAAAAACAAACGAAAGACAGAAGAATGAATGAATGAATGAATGAATGAATACATGAATTTATCAATGAAAGAATGAATGAATACGGGCAAAGGTGGGAGTGAAATTGCGACTCTCATAAGGACATCCAGCCGGCAGTCACTTCTCACGACAGGGATCTGACTCCATTTTCTTATCGAGTACGCAGGAGGCATGCAAGAAAGCAATGGAAAAGGACGGGTGAACGCTTCGAAGTGGCAAGAGCGCAGGATGCCCACAAGGGAGGAGCGAGCGGGTTGGCAAGCTCCAGAGAGTTGTAGAAATGGCGAAACAGTGAAGCTTGTGGGGGGACTGGGGGAGATGCCGATGCTCCTCGAAAACAAGGAAGAAAAGGAAAGACCAGCAAGAAAGAAGGAAGGAAGGAACGAAGGAAGTGAAAAACGCAAGGAGCAAAGGGACAGACGAACAAAGGCAGAAATGAAGGAGGGAAGAAACGAAAGAGACCAGGAATGCAGAAAAAGTCGGAAGGCTTGCATGAAGGAAGCCCATGCCTGGTCGTTGCAGATACGGGAAGAAGGAAGAGAGGAGTCCCGAGGAAAGGAGAGGAGGTGGGAGAGACAGCTGTGATGGAACAAACGAAGGCTGGGAGGATGAGTGAGGGATTTATCAGGAAGGGCTAAGGGACTCTTGGGATACAAAGGCATAGCCCTTCCTCCAGGGTAATGAATGTCGGAAGACTTTCTGTGGCCCCCCAAGGGGAATAAAAACGAATAACACGTCAAGCAAAGCGAGGGTTGGATCGGGAGGCGGAGAAAAAAGGGAATAAAAACCCAGGCAGGCCAAAGATGAACATAGAAAAGACAGAAAGCTCCCTCCTCTCAGACAGAGCTCCAGACAGCGTCAGACATAACATTAGTGGCAGTTCTAACAACCCACCCACTCTACCCTCTGACCTCTGCCCATTCCTTGAGAGTCTCGAAGGTGAAGAAGGATATCCCTGCATACGGAAAGATCCCGGCCACTGTGGGCAAAAGCCCTCTGGTCAGGGACACCGCGCCCTCTTGTCTTAGAAGAGTCACCTGCAGCACACCCAGAAGGACCCGGGGGACGCAGCAACACATCATCAGACCAACCAAAAGCACCGTGTTGCTTCTGAGGAGACGGGAGGGGACATTGACTGACCTTTGAATAGGACGTCACGCTTCTTGAAACTGCCATTCGCGTGTTCCAGAGGTCCAGCGGATAAGTCACCACAGCAGATGTCATCCCTGCAAACCCCCCTGATAAAATTCGGAGAGATGCTGGGCTGTGCTCAAGCGCCGGCACCGCCTTTTGAAGCAGAGCGCTGTACGTATCGAAGCAATAGAATACAATGCCGGCGTGTGGAATGGTTCTGCACACATAGAGGTATGACAGAACCAAAAACGTTCAGCAATTAAATGAAATTGCGCGAGTTCACTCGTGTCCAGTCGCTCACCTGCCCACTCCAGCCAGGTTTCCCTTCCACAGATTCAAAATCCCCTCTGTTCGAGCGATCCGATAAAGTTGAGGTGCCACGTCTCTCAGTCTGAACGGCCCTAGCGACGAGCCTTTGACCTGATAAATCATTTTCAACCGATCCAAAGGGTAGACCAGCGACTTGGCAGTGACCCCTGCTGCAGATCCCGACAGAAACTTTAAAATGTTCAGAGGCACGGTCTGCTGCACTGAGCAAACTATGGGAGGGTCATCTTCCTCTTCCCCACCTGCCCCCGTCATTTCCTGCCCTCTTTACTCAAGTGAGGGCTGAGGTCTGTCTTGTCCGTTCTGAAAATTTCGAGAATGCATACTTGTACACAAATGGACGATCGTGATGTGGAAATGAGCTTTTGTTTGTGGAGAAGCCGCTAGAGCCAACGAAGATCTTCTTCAGCTGCCTGAAATGCCAAGATGGAGGTTCGCATAGGTTCGCGGTTCGCAGAGGCAACATGAGGCAACCGAATGTGAGTTTTGACTCAACTTTTGAGTTTTGGCCGCGCGCGCGCGCACCCGCGCGGCTCTCAGAAAACCCTGAATTTAGTCGGAAAACTCGCAAGTTTATAATTTTTTGACGGTTCGGGGATGCATAGCACGTCCCAGCATACCGGCCGTAGACTGCTCGGCATTGGGAACGCGTTTTTGCACGGGCACCCGGCCGTCTCACAGAAATTCCGATCAGAATGGAAGGCAGCAGAATCTGAGCAGATGTAACTGTGGAAGGCCACGCTGAGAATCTCTGAGAGTGTCGATCACCCTGACGGAAGCACAAGAACACCCCCAGAGAATCGACTTATGGACTTTTCCAGTTATCTGTGGAGAAGATTTTAGTCTGCTCCAGACGCGTCTTTGTCGACAGCAGATTCCTTTTTGCCGTGAGCCTTGAAAGAGAGGTGAAGAAAAGAAGTTTGCGTCCCTCAAGTCGCCCTCACTGTAGGTGATCTGTCAGTGGAGTATCCTTAGGTCTTTATCTTCTTCAAGCGTTGACACAAGAAGGACACGTGTGAAAAGTCCGACTCACATCCACAAAAGACCAGAGTTCCAATGTGAGTCTTCATCTGGCGGACTTTTGCTTGGTATCTTTTCCTTATTGCCCTTCTATGCACTTACCAAACTTTGTCGCCTCCCTTTTATTGCCCCTTCGCTGTCTCTGTCCCCTCACAGGCCCGTGAAGAAGAGAAAGGCGCTGGAGGAGTCGGACGATGACGACGTCCAGATGATTGGACCGGCCGCAGGAGACGGCGGAGGGAAAAGGAAAATCCTGATTGATGATGACGAAGAAAATGAGGGCAGGTCAGCCTGACAAAAGGGACTTAAACTGAAACGAGAGTCTGCTCGCTCAACTTCACAATGCAAAATCTTCTGCATTTTGCCTTCCTTGGGAACTTGCTCTCACCGCCTCTCTTTTTTGCGTTCCTGTCTGGGAACGAAAGTGAGGAAATCACCCAGCTTCAAACAGACATGTCTACAAGCTTTTGCCCTGCTTATCTACTTTTGCAGCGCTCCTCCTCAAGCTCGACGTTCTGTCCGTCTGCGTGCGTCTCACGATGGCCAGCCTCCGAAAGAGGAGACGAAGAAAGAGAATGAGAAAGAAAAGGAGAAGTCGAAATCCTCCAAGGGGGCTAAGGACAAGGAAACGGAAAAGGGGAAGAAGAAAGAGGCTGAGAAGGGGAAGGGGAAAGCTGGAGGGAGGGGGAAGAAGAAGGGGAGCGAGGATGAGGAGGATGAAGACTACGAAGACGATGAGAACGGTCAAAAGTCAAAAGGCTCCGCAAACAAGGAGAAAGAAAAGAAGGAGAAAGAGAAGAAGCCCCGAGCAAAGAAGGAAAAAGAGCCCCAAGAGAAGGAAGAGAAGCCCAAAGAGCCCAAGAGGGGCCCAATGGACTTCTTCGTCAAGAGACTCGACAAAGACAAACCGCAGCAGGTCCGTCGGCACACGGCCAACCGCGAATACAAAAGCTCCTGTTTTCTTCCCCAAATCCATTTTGCCTTATGTGATTGCGCCATTTCGGTACCTCTGCTGGATCCAGCGCTGCCTGCTTTGGAATGGTGTACTCACATAAACGAAAAAGAAAATCATTTGGGAGTGGGAAGGCGCGAAATGAAGCTCGAAAACTCTGCAAGCAGAAACGAAGAGTACGCGTTGCTTAAGTGACGGCTTTAGTTTTTTTTTCTTATACTTTTTTTTCCCTTTCTCTTTTCCAATGCATAACTATTGACCTGAAAATTGGTGTCCATTATGTTGCGTTCTCGTCGATTTCAGCCTTAGGTCTAAAAGGTAAACCCTCCCCCACAAACACACGCACAGCCACACGCACTCACACTGTGGAACACAAACAGACAGAGACACAGACAGTGAGGAAAGGGGAAGAACGACAAGCCCTCGTTCCCTTCGGACAGACACGGACCTCAATTTCCCCTTTTCCATCCACGCCGCCCCCCTCCTCTCCCTCTGACGATGCAGAAGCCACAAGCCCCCTCAATGCCCAAGCCGTCCGCCTCCGCCCCCTCATCCTCTTCAGGAGCCCCTCCGGAGACAGTCGAGATCGAGGACAGCCCTCAGAACGCAACGGCAGCAGCAGCAGCGGCCGTGGGGGTTCGTGAGCGCGCGGAGCCTCAGCAATCCCGGAAGGCCCCTGCTGCCCCCCCCCGGCAGGAGCTGGGAGCAGACGAGGTGGACGCTTTCTTTGGCCCGGGGGGGGGGAAGGGTGGCAAGATGGCAGCCTCAAAGCGGAGACGCGAAGGAGATGATGAGAACGATTTGGTCCGGTGTAACGACGACAGGGGTGATACTTTTCCTCACAAGGACTTCCAGAAAGACGCTCCTCACGTGAACTGGGAAGGCCTGGTGGAGTCTGCAAGCAAGAAAAAGAAACAGAAGGCCCAGGAAGGCGGTGAGTCGCGTCTTCCTGCTGTGCCCTGTGCGTGGTCAAGTGAGAATTGTTTTCGTCTCTCCGTCTCCTCTTTCTTTTTCCATTCTTTCCGCTCCGTCCGGCACACTCCTCCACCAGCTTTCCAGCTTGAGTGGGTAAGTGAGTGAGTGAGTGAGTGTGTGTGTGTGTGTGTGTGTGTCCTCTATTGTTCTGAGGGAGCTTGGCTTGGCAACACAGTAGAGACTTGCCACTCTAGTTTGTTTCTCTCCCCATACAGTTTACTCCAGTTTCACGCGGTTTTTGTCGCCTGGCCTGGCCTCTCTCTCCCTGCGCAACCATGCATGCATGCAGAGGAATCTGGGGATGAAGACTTCGAGATGAACGCAGACGATGAGGCAGCTGAGAAGGCAGCGGAGGAGAAGGACAGGGCGGCAATGAAGAAGGAAACCGTGGCGGACGACAATGAGGAAGAGGGGGAAATGGAGGAAGAAGTGGAAGAAGATGACGATGAAGATTATGATGATGATGGAGGGGCGGCTTCTTCTGGGAAACGAAAGCGGAAGGGTCAGCAGGGATGTCTCTCGGTTGTCCCATCTGTTCCTCCCTCTGTTTTCCCTTGCATTCCTCTTTTTGCGTCGTTTCCCCTTGCCGATCTTCTACTTGCATAGCTCGTGTGAGAGGTGTCCTTCTTCCTGCTTGTGCTGCTGCGCCGTTGTTTCTTGCGTCGATCGACGTAGATGATTCTGCTTGTGTTTCACATTCATAACCCTTCGTACTCGTTGTGCGTCTCTTTCTCTCTCCCGTTGTGCTTCGCTGGAGTAATTTCTTCTTCTTGACATCCCTCTCTCGATTCCTTGACGTCTTTCTCCCTCTTTCTCCTTTCCGCATGCAGAGAAGGAGAACACGAGAATGAAGGGCGGGTCGAGATTCTTCAAAAAGGAAAAGAAGGATCACCCCCAAACGTCAAACACCAAGGCGAAGCCCTCCACAGGACCAGCACAGAGCGTTCAACCGAAGCCGCCCGCCGTCTCCATCCGCCCCTCTGGCGGTCTTGGTGGCAGTTCCCACGCCCCTTCCCAGCCGCCCGAGACGGGGGGGGTCAAGAAGAGAGCTCTGCCCACTTCCATTCTTCCCTCGACTGCCACTGCATCAAGGGGTCCCTCTCCCTCTGCGTCCTCTTCAAAGACGACCCCCACTCCCCCCACAGGGCCTCCCGCAACAGCAACAGCAGCAGCGGCAGGAGGGGGGGGGAAGAAGTCGAGCGCACAGCTCCAGAAGGAGAAGGAGGCGAGGGCACGGCAGGTGGCTGCAGAGAAGGAGCGCGGCTTGATTTTTGCAGGCAAAACCGTTGTGATCACCGGTGTGCTCGATGGGATGGACAGAGAGGATGCAGAACAAAAGATCAGGGAACTCGGAGGGAAGACTACTGGAAGTCAGTCAGTGAGTAAAGAGACAAGAGTCTCGGGTATGAGTGTGTTTGATGTCGAACTTACGTCTCGCTTCTTGTTTTCTTGCTCTGTTCTCTCCTGGCTTTGTGAACTCGTTCGTTGGTTTTTCAGTGAGGGGAGGGAAATGCCCTGCAGCGGTTTTCTACAGCTCTCGTCTATGTCTGTCATTCTTTGCTTGATGCTCTATCGGGTCACTCAAGAGAGTCTCTCTTGCTGTTCTGTCTGTACCCACCGCCCCCGCTTTCCATGTTTGACATTCTCTCTTTTTCACTGCGTCCATGCCGATCTGTGCGCGTAAGTGTGTATGCTTGCTGTTTGGTGTTTCCTTCTTACGTGCCTCTTCAGGTGTGAGTGGGAAGACTGACTTTCTCCTCGTCGGCTCCGTTTTGGAGGACGGGAGGGACCCCACAGAGGGCAAAAAGTACCAGACGGCTGTGGAGAAAACACAAGCAGGGAAGGCTCATGTGAAGATCATCACCCAGAAAGAGTTCGAGGACATGGTCGCGTCTGCAAACCCAAAGCCCGCACCGGCAGACGAACAACCCGCGGCTGCAGCAGCGGCAGCGGCACCGTCCCTTCCGGCAGCACCAGCCGCGGCAGCTGCGGTGTTGCCCCGACCTGCAGCAGCCGCAGCCGCAGCGGCAGGAGGTGGATCGGGCGGGAGAGTGTATGGGGGTGCGCTGTGGGCAGAGAAGTACAGGCCCACCAGAGAGGACGAGTTGGTGGGAATGCAGTCGATCTACAAGAAGCTGCTTGAGTGGTTGACTGACTGGCACCGCGTCGTGATTGAGGGAAAGAAGAAGGACGTGCAGTGGAGAAGAGGCGGGGGGGGTCCTGTGATGAATTTGAACGCGCGTGCAGCCCTCCTGTCGGGTCCTCCCGGGATCGGGAAGACCACAATGGCCCGCATGGCAGCGCTTGCGTGCGGATACGAGCCGATGGAATTCAACGCTTCTGACAACAGAGGAAAGGCGATGATCGAGAGTCAGTTAGTCAGTCAGTAGGGGGGAGCAGGAGTGCGTGGTTCTGGTCTTTGGTCGACAAACATAGAAACATACAGTCACCCTGGAGTTTGACTTTCTCGTTGGTGGGATACTACCCTCAGTGTCCTGTCCCTCTCGCCTATTTAGTTCCCTTCTTTTCTTCTTCTGATGATGAATTCTTCTTCTTCTTCTTCTTCGTCCTTCTTCTTCTTCTTCTTCCTTCACGCCCGACCTTTGTGTTCCTTCCTGCCTGATTGAGGAAGGAAGGAAAGATCCTTCCTCGCCGGCTTGAATGGTGTGACTGACGCATTACGTCTTTTCCTCCACAGTTCCTCTCTCGACCTGCCTCTGTTGGACTGACTGACTGTGCGCGCAGCTCTTGCCAAGGGCCTGGGTTCGAACCACATGTTGGTCTCCTCGGGGGGCACTCTGTCTTTGAACAGCGGGACCAAGCAGGTCCACCCGATGTTCGCTGCTGCCGCCGCGAAGGGCCAGCAGAAAGCCCCCACCCAACCGCAGTCGTCGCATCACCACCAGAGGGCGTGTGCGATCTTCGACGAGGTCGACGGGCTCTCGGGGGGAGACAGGGGGGGATCCCAGGCGATGATTCAGATGATCAAGAAGAGCCACATCCCCGTCATCTGTATCTGCAACGACAGAATGAGCCAGAAGGTCGGTCAGTCAAGACGATCGATCGATCGGTCCTCCAAACGGCCTCTCTGTCTCATTTCTTCTCCCCAGATGTCGTCCCTCTGCTCACTGACTGACTTCGTTGGTCCTGTTCCCCCTCTCTGTCTTCGTGTTCATGGGAAGAATGGCCGGGGATTCTGCGTGCGTCATAAGGTCCATCCATTTCAGTGAGGCACTGACTATTCAATCGGGCTGGGGTTGGTGGTGGTACATGCTCTGAAATCGTCTACAGTTTTCTGGGAAAAGGGCAGAGATCTTTTTCGTGTGCTCATCTGCCTGTTGCTGCTCCCGTTAGCTCATGAGGGGTCCAAAATAATTTGTACACGAATCTGTCTGTGCGTGCAGGTGCGGGGCATAGCGAACTCGTGTCTGGACCTGAAGGTGAACAGACCTGCCAAGAACGTGATCGCACAGAGACTGATCAGCATCGCCAGAGCGTCAGTTGAGGGGTCCGGGGACTGTTCTTGTGAGTGAGAGATGTGCGTCGCAGTATTCTTCTGCTCTGGAAGGCTGCCCGTGGGTGTCATACACAAGAAACTTGCAGGCGCAAGAGCAATTTATCCCTCACCATCCTTTTTTTCTTCCCTTGCGCTGTCACGTCAGGCGCGTGTGCTGCTCTATATGTCCCATCCGGGTCGGCCTCTATTTTCCTATTTTCACAACTCCCGCATCCTTTCCTTTCTGTCTGCATGTGTGCCTGCAGGGAGGGCATCACTGTAGACACGCAGGCTGCCGAGTACCTTGTGGAGCAGACAGGGAACGACATCAGACAGAGCCTGAACCTGCTGCAGATGCAGGCGAAGACAACAAAGAGCCTCACGTTCAACGACATGCAGGCAGCCATCAAGACGGGAGGGAAGGATTCACAGGTAGGTAGACTGGGAGGGTTGCGGGGGGAGGAAGGGATACTGACATGGTGTGTTTTAAGGGAAATGCAAATCTCTCTCTTTTCCCTAAAGAATACTTGTGCCTCTCTCTCTCTCTCTCTCTCTCTCTCTGTTGTTCCCCGTTTCCTGACTGACGATAGGCCAGTGGGTCCTTTACTCTCGGATCTCGGATGCCCAGCTAATGGACTCATGTGGTTGGTTTTTCGCTCACGGCGCTTGTGCCTGTGCTGTCAGCTGCAACATTGTGTGACTGTGAGTGCGTGCCTAGAGTTTTCCCATCTCTCTTTCTGCTTATCCCTTCAGGGCATGGACTCTCACTTTGATGTGGCGAGGAAGCTTTTGAACCCGAGGGATCGCAACAAAATGACAATCAACGAGGTCAGTCAGTCGAAATGAAACGAAAGTAAAGGGATGTCTAGAGGGAGACGAGGGGCTGCATCTCAAACAAGAAGAGACCGGGGTCGAGGAAACAAGACGTTTAACGAAGACCCTTTCTCGACCTTCCTCTCTTACTGTTCCTCTGCCCGAAGCAGCTGTGGGTTTTGTGCTTTCCTGTTTGTGTATGTCGGGCCTGAGAAAGCGGATCCTTGTTTCACTCAATTCGCTTGCTGGTCTCTGTCTCCTTTCTTGGGTCGGAATCGATCTGCTGAGAGGTCATTTTGTTTCCTTTTGTGAATGGGTGCAACGAGCTGAAGGGAAAGCGTCTTTGTGTCCGTATTTCTGCCCGTCCGTTTTGTCTGCAGAGACTCGAGGGCTTCTTCGTTGACTTTGACATGATGCCGTTGCTCATCCACGTGAGCGGGAGGGACTGGGGTTTGGGGGACAAGGCACAATGCTGCTGAGGAGCTCTTGTTGTTGTGTCCTTCAGCTACTCCAATTTGCTCCCCCCCCCTTGACCTGCATCTTTTCGACAGAAAAGCCGCATGCTTGTCGGTTGACAACCACTCGCTTCCATTATGTGCTGCTCCCCTTCTCGGTTGGCGGTTCTTTGCATGAAGAGTTTTTCTCTTCTGAATTTCGGTTTTTCTTCCTCCTGTCTCCCCTCGCTTCTCTGGCGCCTCCATGCAGGAAAACTACCTCTGCGCGATGGATGCCAAACAACCTCCCGGAAAGTGAGTGAGTCTATCAGACAGAAGAAAGTCAGGGATGATTATCAGAAGGATGCAACAGGAAGGGAAGGGAAAATGAGACATAGCATTCATGGGCACCCGCAAGCCTCAACGAGTCAGGGCGAACTCTGGAGTGCTTTTTATTTCCGACTCTCTGCAGTGACGGAGTTCCCAAACTCATTCGGTGTTCTCAACTGTGTCAGGGATGTGGTTTTTGAGTTGTCTCTGTGCCTGCAAGCGTCTCTCTCTATCTCTTTCTTTCACTCCCTCCCCCTCTCTCGTTCTCTCTCTTTCTCTCTCTCTCTCTCTCTCTCTCTCTCTTTCTCTCTCTTTCTCTCTCTCTCTCTCTCTGTCTGTCTGTCTGTCTGTGTGTGTGTGTGTGTGTGTGTGTGTGTGTTTCTTGGGATGTTTGCTGTGTGAACGAGGAAAGAGACAATGCGTATACGTGTGTGTGTGTGTGTGTGTGTATTGCAGCTTTCAAAAGGCGGCTGAGTCCATCGCTGAAGCCGACACAATCAGCCGTTCTGTTCGGGAGGTTGGTAGACGAAGTACACGAGGGGAGGGTGGAGTGGCTGTGTGTTATGTCTGTTTCCTTCACTTACTGTTCTTGTTGAGTGAGGAGGAACAACGGGTGGGCAAGCGAGCGAGCGAGCGAGCAGGCAAAGTGGTTTCTGTTTGGGGTCGTTGCAATATCTGCTCCGGATAAGGAAAGACATGAGAACCCAAAGAAGTATGCCTCTTTCATCGCTCCCTCCTCTCCTCTCTGCAAATATTGTGTGTGGCTGAGCGTGTTTAGATGTCAGGGTGCCCATCTCTGTTGTGTGTGTTGATGTGGGGATGTGCAGAGAGGGAACTGGAATCTCCTTCCCCACCTTGGTGTTGCCTCGGCTCTCTACCCGTCCTTCTGCGTCAGTCGTCTGCCCAGTTTGGTTTGGTTTGGTTTGGTTGATGCTCTCATTTTCACTCTGGTTTATGTTTTCCTTCCATCTTTCGATTGCCTGTGTCTTCTTCCGTCCTAACGCAATAAGGAAGGTTCTTCAAGTTGCATGATGAGAGGTGCATACCTGTACATTCGCCTGAACTGTTTGTCCGTCCTCGTATAAGACGCTTTTCTGCATGGGTGATGTTCCGCAACGTGGAAGTGCACGATCGTTTTCCTTTGCTGGAAGAGATCGATCGGCATTGGACTGCGTATTTTTCTTTTCATTGGTTCTCTCTCATGTTTGTTCTTTTCTTGACCTGTCATTGCAGTGCCACGGCTGGCAGGCGCGTCCAAACTTCCCGGCTTGGCTGGGGAAAAATTCATCTTTCAACAAGAACAGGTAAGTCCATTTTGTCTTTCAGTCGTCTGCAAATTCGTTCTATGCTTTTCTTTCGTCTTATGAGCAGGACAGCTGGCAGCCTGACCTCAAGAGCAAGGCAGACCTTAGGGAAACGGCTTCATTCAAGAGGGTACTATGGGGTCTCTGAACCATTTTGACCGTCTCTCTCTCTTTCCCTCTCTCCCTCTGACGCTGTCTCCTTCCAAGCGCCATGACAGTCTCGATGATCTCATATGAGTCCTCCCCGTTCTCCAAAAGGAAAAGTCAAGGAACCCGACAAAAGCCTCCCTCATACGAGAGCTCCATGGGGGACAAGGTGACGTTTCACATTGACTGCATGGCTTTGCATACATCCACCACGCGTGTGTGAGTGTGTGAGTGCAGACGGTTGATGTCTGAGTTCCACGTCGTGACGGCGGTGTTCACCTCAGCCAGCGGGAAGCAGCAGAGGATGACGGACTACATGGATCTCCTCTACACCAAAGCGCTCTCCCCTCTGGTGAAGGCCAAGGCCTCAGATCCGGGGTCCGTCAAGGGGGCAGTCGAGGACACACTGGAAGTGATGAAGTGCTACGGCCTCCCTCAGGAGATGCTTCTTGAGAACATGACCTCCCTCAGGCTGCAGAGCCAGGTAGGTTTGTGGAAGGGGGG
>JAHBMJ010002780.1:81778-94278 GCA_018398765.1 Chromera velia
GGGGGGGGGGGGGGGGCGCCCTGAGTGCGTATTTTTCTTGTTGCTTGCCTGCTGGGCTTGTGGTTCCTGAAAGGCGGCTGGGGGAATCCGCCTGCATGGAACGAGGAGGAACTCCAGCAAGCCGATGACTTGTTTGCTTCCGTCTCTTTCCTTCCGCCTCCTCTGGGAGTCGTTTGACGAAGAAGAGTGCAGCGCCTGTCCGACTCTTGTGGAACATTCCATTTGGAAGATGACCCTAACAAGAGTCAAAGGAGAAAGGGAGAAATGCATGGATGGATGGTAAAACATGGGTGTATCAGTAACTGCGTGCGTATGTATCTGACTCTGAATATAGAATGAATGGATGGATGGATTGATGGATGGATGAATGAATGAATGGAACATGCAGCCAAATCTGTACGCCCGGATCGAGCCCAGGGTCAAGACTGCCCTCACCAGACAGTGCAACGCCTCAGGCCCCCAGCTCCACGTGGCGGTCTCGCGAACGAAGGGCGGAGGGGGGGGAGGGGCGAATGCTGGGGCTGCCGGAGAAGAGGACGGAGCAATGGAGGTGCGTGGAGTTTTTTTTTCCCTTTTTTGGGGCTCCTTCAGAAGGAGAGAGGTGTGGCAGAATGCAAAAAAAATGCCTTCGTAATCAATAGAATGAGAAAAAATGGGAGAATAAGGGTGCCTCGGCCGGGTTTTTTTCCTTCCACCAGGGGAGAGTGGTGACAGCCGGGCTTGAGGGGTAGCAAATGACTGCAACAAAGAGTCAGAGCAAAGTGGAGTGGCCATGCGGGTGCATTCTCGAGGGGTCGAAAGAATTGCTTGTGCCTTCGATTGGAAGGAAGGGAGAAGGCAGCATCCGGTAGGAGATGGTGGATGGTTTGTTGAACAAAGGGAAGCAGCAGATCGCATGTGGATGTATCTGTCTGTCTGTCTGTGCGCGCGCGCGCGAGAGAGAGAGAGAGAGAAAGAGAGAGAGAGACAGAAAGAGAGAGAGAGAGAGAGAGTAAATGAATGAATGTGAGTGAATGAGTGCTTGAATGTGAGTGAATTAGTGTCTGCAGGGAACCGCTGCCGCGAAAGAAGAGCCCGGACTTCCAGGGGACGACGACGCCGAGGAGAACGGAGGAGGGGACTCTGACGGCGAGGTGGTTGGGAATCTGATCAAGCAGAAGGGGAAGAAGGGAGGAGCGGCGGGGGCCTCCAAGGGACAGGCGGGGGCCAAAAAACCTGGGGGAGCTGCTGGAAAAGGCCGGGGGGGAAAGAAATGAGACTGCAGCTTCTCCAAACAGACAGAGAGTGATCCGTCCAGGTTCTCATGCTTGCAGACAGGGACCGCCTTGAGCGTCCTGGCACTCGTGTGCAGATCGCACGCGCTCACACACTCCGTCTGCGCTTGCGTCTGTGTATGTTTCTGGATCTTTTTGTCTGTCTGCTTTCTGCCAGCAGGCATGCGTCCGTGCCTGTGTCTGCCATGATGTGGAAGTGAAGTATGGAAGCAACGTCCAAGTGTTGGGCAAGTAGAAAGAGCTGATGAAATTTTGTTTTTTCTGTCTGTCGGCCTCGCTGTCATGCTTGCGCGTCAGCAAAAACAAAAGGCTTTCACCATTTTCTGTTTGTTCTACATTTTTCGTATAGCATTCTAGACACCGCTGCTTTCTTTACACCTTCAAGTCGTGTGTCGGGCGTTGCAGAAGTATGAGTGAGATCAGCTTCGCTTATCGCAGTTGTTTCATCCGCAGCTTTGTTTGCTTCTTCATGTGGAGTCTGTATTTGCATGCATGAAGAGGTATACATGCGTCCTGCTTCGTGAAGAGACCCCGTCGTGCGTTAAATTGCTCCTTCGGTGAATCTGATGTGTTAAAGACTTGGGATTTTCTTCCACTCGCACTTGTATAGACTGGTGCAATAATGGACTCGGAACAAGTCAAACCAAATTTAAAGAAACTTCTAGAAGATAAATCTGACTGGTACTGACAGTGTAAACTATTATTTAACTATATATTTGTTTCTGTGAATCGTTCAAAAGTCAGTAGACTTTGATATAAATCATGTTATTAAGCAAATCTCTAAGCAAATCTTTATGTTTCAAATTTGAATCTGTTCGATCTATATGTAGACTTGAATTCTAGCTTAAATTATTGTATAGAGCTAGACTGCATGTGACGTTATTTAAATTACAAGCAACGCACAATTAATAAAAAAAACAGAAAAAAACAATTTATCACGACAAATAAGCTCCCACTCTAGCTCTCACTGGCACAAGTTGTTGGATTTTCTGGAATCGATTCCACTATAATTCGTAAATTCTAGATTACCCTGCAGGACCTCCCTGAACTTAACTACCACTTAAAAGTTTAAGCCACATTTTTGGATAAGCTTGAAAGTCCGCGCCGCAGGCGCGGATCTTTTACGGTGTCTTGAAAGCCAAAACCATATATCTGGACAGTATCTTGACCATCTACGCCGCAGGCGTGGACGGTCTCTTGAAAAACGATGCCACAGATAGAGATCATCTTAATTATATTTTTTCAAGTAGCAATTAGGTTTAGGGAGGTTCTCTGCAGGTAGCCAGGATTTTACAAGATTTTAGCTCAGGATTTTAGCGGATTCAACGGGATTTTGGCCAGGATTTTACTATTATTTTAGCGGATTTGGGCGGATTTTGCCCAAGATTCTGCCGGACTCTTAACGTTAAAAATATAATCCCTACATCTAGGATTTTAGAATCTAAAATCCTGGAAGAAAACTAAAATCTTAGCTTTTTCCTAGGATTTTACGGGATTATACAGGATTTTACGGGATTATACGGGATTTTACAGGATTTTAAAGAAATGAATAAAGTTACATTCAAAGATGGATGATACACTTCCAGTTTGACCTGAAGGGATAACCGGCATCGATTATTTTTTTATTTTATTGTTTTTCTTTATGTTAAAATCGGGGGGGGCATTGACTTAAAGTTTGTTCCTAGCGTCTGGCCTATACGTCTTTCATCTCTTCCTTCTGTCCTGGTTAGTGCTCTCGCTGCTAGCTCTCTCTCTCATGCGACCTCATACTTGACACTCCTCCGTCTGAATGCCTTCTTCGGCATTTGCTAAGTACAAATCCCGTAAAATCCCGTATAATCCCATAAAATCCCGTAAAATCTTGGCATTGATTTCTAAAATCCTAGGATCCACGATTTTAGTCTTTATAATCCCTAAAGCCAGGATTTTAGATTTAAAAATCCTAGAGAAATAGTCCGGCAGAATCCTGAACAAAATCTGCCTAAATCCGCTAAAATCTTGGCCAAAATCCCGTAAAAGCCGCTAAAATCCTGGGCTAAAATCCCGCAAAATCCTAGCTACCTGCAGGGTATACATCTTCATGGAAGAAATTCAACCCGCTTTTGCTAGACATATCACAGCAAAAAAAGAAAAAAAAAACCTGCAAGTTTGTTTGAGCACTTTAACATCTTTAGATCAGTAATTTCAAGTAATTTAGCTGACTAGTTAGCTGAGTAATTTCAAGTATTAAATTTAGAGTAATGAAAAGTAATTTAAAATAGTAAACTAAAGTAATTTAGAAAAGCTAAGAAAGCTATAAATTACGAATTTTTGTCAAACTTTGGAGGTCGATTTCTCGTGAACTAGGAAGAGTTAGATATTCAAACGGACAGTGGTTATACGTTCATATAAGTGCTTATACATCCTCAATTTGCAGTTGAGACATTCACTTTTTCGCTGCTTGTGGGCACTGCAAAAGAATGCCGGGTGGGCACACTGTCTGCAGTCAGAAACCTTTCTGGTGGGGTGCACCTTATACATGCTGTGTAAAAAAGCTCCTGGAGCGTTTTTCCTTAGCTATTCGACGGCCTTTTCAAGGCTCGTCTCGAACTCCTTTTCATATTCAACTGTAAGCGTGCGCCCAGCTGGCAGCTGTTCGCCGTCCAAGGAAACCGAAGCATTTCCGTGAGAGAGGCGGGGTATCTTTCTCCTCAAACTTGATGACGCACATGTACCGTGCGTGATTGGTTTTAAAACCCAGGGCTGCGTGCTCCAGTCCCCCCTCGGACTGCAAGACCTGCCTGGGTATGAACACGCCCTTTCTGACATCAATGGAGACACTCCGTTCCTCATCAGGGTCGTGCTTACGCCTGTAGGAGATTTTTGCCAACGAGCTAGGCCAACGAGAAGGTCAGTCCAAAACGACGAACTGCAGACGCAAGAGAGCTGTTGGATTTCCCACCACTCACCGGAAAACCATTGCGCATTTCCCTCGTGGAAGCGCCAAGGCCTCGATCAGGGGTGATGTTGCATAGTAATTGTCCGAGTACAAAACGGCAGGCCAAATGTTAATGCCAGTCGATTGAAATTTGGACTTTGACACGTTGCTCTCGGAACGTAAGGAAATAAAAGATCTGCACGGACAGGGAGGACAGAAAAATTTTCATAGTGCATCCACTGATCAAAGGGAGGTCTAATCGATCGCCTGAAAGTTTAACTCTCAGTCCGTGCCCTCCCATTAACATGCATTGTTTTATATCCTCTCGAACCACTGCCGGACGTCATGGTCTTGCAAGATCTGCAGCCTCAGGCGGCAGAACAACAAAAGCCTGTTAAATAAAATTTTCTATGGGATAACATGTGTTTGCCTTTTTATGCCTGCCACTAACATCCTGGTCAAGCTCGACGTGCCACGTATTGTACCGCCTGTATGGTGGTTTTGTCCTTGTGAAATTTGTGACAAAGCTCGTGAAGCGAAGGGTGCCTCAATGCTGCCAGTCGAATCTTCTCAACGACTTTCTATGGGATGTCATACTTTTTACACAGTCTAGGGACGTCTTCCAAGTCGATTCTGCTTGTATGATTTGTAGACGGTTCAGTTTCTGTACACATGCGCACTAGACATGCTTCTTCAAAATCTGCAGTAAAACAAAAAATGAGGCCATGACCACTTTGATGCATGGAGCTTTTTAAGAGTTGCGACCAGTTGGGAAGTACGTACCTGTCTCAGGGAAGTCGACAAAGACGGGCACCTTCCGTACACCGCCACCTGCAGGCATGCAGACAGGACGAAGAGCGAATGACTGAATCAATAGGGGATTGAGAGTATTGGCGCAGGAACTAGTAAAAAGGGGGAAAGGAAAAGATGAAATACCCACATATGTCAAAAGGAAACGACAGGAAGAATTAACCGTAGTGAAGGACGAAAGGGAAGCAAAGGGAGAGGGTGAGGAAAAAAGGAGATATGCACGAGCACCACCCCCTCTCGAAAGAAAAAAAAGAGTCCCTCTTTGTATCAACCATGGGTAGGTTGGGTATGGATAGACAGAATGACTTTCTCCCTGGTCTTTCGGAGAAGAACGAAGAGTCAATTAGTCATACTGACAGACAGACAGACAGACAGACTAACCACGTTGACGTCTGTGAACTGTGCTAATCTGTTCGTCTCTTCACAGATCTGGATGCAGAGCTCTCTCGTTGGGCACAGAATGAGCTCAATAGGGCCGACGTCTCCGTTTTTCAGGGAGGGCTGTGCAAGGACATGGCGCAGTAGAGGCAGGACATATGCGACCGTTTTTCTATTTCCCGTCTCTGCAATCCTACTGATGTCCCATCCTGACGTCAGGGCCGGAATGGCCTGCATCTGGATGGGGAATTTTCAAAGGTTGGACGAATTCTCTCCTGAAGATCGCCTGTAGGCCCAGATGGATGTGTACCAAAGAGAAAGACAGACGAAAGAAATTTACTTGCAAGCTTAAATGGATAAGGGTGAAAAACCTGGCATTGAGTGAAGCAAAACACAAGTGAAAGACAGAAAAAAAAAGGCTAATCAAATCGAGTAGACGAAACGCATAGAGGGACACAAGGGCAATCATTCATTATGCACACAGGGACTGCATATTGTTTTGGTTTCTGTCTACCTCTTGCTCTTTTCTTCTTTTTTTGCACATACAAGAGAAAGAGCCAAGAAACAAAGAACGGATGACAAAGGCAAAGAAAGCACCATCCTGGCCAGCTAGGTAGACTAGGCACATAAGCAGACAGACAGACCTTCAGGATTTTATCCGGCAGCCCTTCGAATGCCTGATAGAAGTCCTAAATAGGGTGAGGAGGGTCCTCCCCACTCACCTGGATCTCGCCGTTTGTCTTCTTGAACGCGTCGACCTCGTTGTCTTTCATGTTCATGATCTCGGGTACTGCATCCATCCATCTATCCATCTATCCATCCAGGGGGGGGCTTTCCTTTTTCTCATCCTTTCTTTTAGATAGACTATATGTTCTTTCTTTTCCTTTCTTTTTGCTGACTCATTCTATTTCAGACAGACTATATGTTTCTTTTTCTCCCTCATTTCAGACAGACAGACTATATGTTTTTTCTTCTCCCTTCTTTTCTTCAGATAGACAGACAGACAGTCAGTCAGTCAGACAGACAGATAGACAGACGATGTAACTCCACTTTTTCTTATTATTTCTTTACTTTCTTTTCTTCTCTTCATGTACTTAAGAGACAAGAAAGAAAAAAAAAAAGAAAGAAAGAAAGAAAGACAGAAAGATAGAAACAAAGAGAGAGAGAGAGAGAGAGAGAGAGAGAGAGAAAGAGAGAGAAAGAGAGAGAGAGAGAGAAAGGAAGGAAGAAAGAAAGAAAGAAAGAAAGAAAGAAAGGAAGGAAGGAAGACAGGCAGGCCGACATGCACATATACACACACACACACATACATACACACTCACATACATACACACATACACACACACAGACACACACACATACATACACACACACCAGCTGGCCAGAGAGAGAGAAAGAGAGAGAGAGAGAGAGAGAGAGAGAGAGAGAGAAAGAGAGACTGTATAGTTCATTTTCTACTCTTTTTGTTTTTGTATAGATCCAGACAGATAGATAGGCAAACAAACAAAGAACCACGGCTACATTCCAGACCACCTTTATAAATGGTGGATGTCAGAAGCCCTCAAGCGGTTGCGAAGCTTCTCGGCATTTACCTTGAATCATGGGCTAGAGAGCCCCTCCAGTCTCCCCTCAGGCCCCTCCACGCGCTCCCGCCCCTCCGTATGGATGGGGTCCACGAGGTTATCTGTTCCATAGCAGAGAAGGGCACCCTCCAGGACCCATTCCACCACGAAATGGCTTTCATCTCCCTCCTCGATGTCCGTGTACTTAGTGTTCAGGAACTTCTGCAGGTGTATCTACATATTCACCAATGCATGGGGTTTATGACAGAAAAAGAGAAGGGAACAGAAGAGAACAGAAGATAATTGGAAAGGCGAAAAGAGGTGAGAGGAGAGAAGAACAGGGGAGGGGAGCAAAGATAAATTGCCAGAAAAATCAGTATGAAGTGTCTTTCATGTGTTAGAGTACATGATTATTTTATGCAAATGAAGTAGCCATCCAGCGCATTGCTTCGGAAGTTATACCTGTTGAGTTCGAGAAAAAACTTATCATTTAAGATATGGGGGATGAGCATGCCCACAAATGTGACAGCAACGAGGGGTTGACAGATTCATTCTTTCTGCTTTATGGCAGCATGAGGCAAGTATATCAACTCCGTAAGGCAGACTGAGTGACTGCATGATCTGCACGTTTATTAAGGAAAGATCATAGCAGGTGTCAATCGCTACACATAACTCTAAAAACAATTTGACTGCATGGCTTCCGAACTCACAAATATTCCATGGAAAATCATGATATGCATCACCAATATGTAATTCAACCAACCTTCAGGGATCAAAAATTCTTCTGGAGGTTAACAAAAAGTGCTGCAGGCACAGACAAGAGCAGCAGCATCGCCGCAGAGACACAGAGGTAAACATCCTCAGGGATGAGGTTCTCTCTCTCCCCCGCCCAGGCAGGCAGCTCATAGTCTAAGACTGTACGCACTTACACACATGCACATACACACATACACAGAGAGGAGCAGAGAAGGAGAGAGAGAAAAGGGACAGGAAAGAGAGAATTTCAAACAGAGAGAGAGAGAAAAAAAAAGAGAGAAGAAAAAAAAAAAGAGAGAGAGAGAGAAACAGAGAGAGAGAAACAGAGCTAGAGAGAGAGAAACAGAGAGAGAGAGAAACAGAGAGAGAAAGAGAGAGAGAGAGAGAGAGAGAGAAAAAGAGAGAAAGAGAGAGAGAAAGAGAGACAGAGAGAGAGAGAACATCTTCAAGCGCGCTAACGGATAAGGAGAGTACAAAAAGAAAAATGAGTATTCGATTTAACTTTCCTCAGCTGTCAATGTCACCACACATACATAGATTATCAAACTTCATCCGTGCACCTGCGGCTTTCTCATACCTTAGACACCTTCATTGATACATGACCGGACCAAATTGCTGGCTTGATCAAATTTCTTTTGCAGGCCTCATTTTGGAAATGCATGAAACAAAACTAGAATATGACTTGCCGACAAAGAATTTGAAAAAAAGTGCTATAATTCTTATTTGATAAAATGCTCGAAAAACAAACTGGCGACGTTTGATTCCAATTGTAGTGTTTTAATTCTAATACATTTTCATGAACAACAATTTTCAATCCGGACCAACCGAAGCTGTTCATTCTAAAAAAAAAAGTGGAGACCATCAAGAGGCCCACCACCAGCCCCTTGAAAGTTCCCCAAGGGTCCTGCCCCACCAGGTCCTCCTCCGCAGTCTCCCGCTTCTTCAGGGAAGTGAAAGGCACACATGTGCTAACAGCCAGTGACAGAACTGGCAGCGAGACCCAAAGTGGGGGGTCCAGGGCCTTCTCTGCCCCCGGCCCCAGACAACCGCCATGACGACCCGCCAGAAGGTCTGGACCCCCACCGAAGCAGGCCAGCAAAGCAGTAAAACAGCCATCCACCTTTCCCCCAGACAAACTCTCTGCCTATCCAGGAGCTTGGGCTCACGCCCATAGGCTCTGGCCCAGATGGCCAGCTACTGGAACAAAAGAGGCCGACGAGGGCCTCGTCCTGTCCTCGAAGGACTCTCGCAACCATGATGGCAAGGGGGCCCCACCTTACCCTTGCCGCCAACTCGAGGGCAGTTAGCACGATGAGCAGGGAGCTCGTGACAGAAAGGGGGCCAATGACCCCCCACAGACTGCTCTTGCATGCAGTGGCACAGCTGCTAAATGGCCAGACACAAAAGAAAAATGATGATTGAAGGTTTGGTATGCATGCCGCATCCCCATATATCCCTATACACATATAAGAGCACAAAAGAAAAATGCTTTTTCAAAGTGTTACTTTATACAGTGTATAATTTATACTCCAAAAGCTAAGTGTTACATGAATCAGTTATGTTGTTTTAGCCACATGCAGTTATACATTATCGTTCTGGGTAAACTCTGACGAACTCCGTGCGAAGTGTTTCTCACCCTCGATCATTGTTGTTATGGTATTGATAGGTACCATCGTGCCCGGCCTCTCTGCTCTCAGTGCACTGGTATGTGCTGGGCCTCTCAGCTCTATTTCTAGAACATGCATCTATGACGATTCTGCTAGATTCTACATTAATCTACGTATATTTGCATACATCTTTTTTCATTCTTAGATATTTTAAATGCATTCGGTTCAGTCTCTATAAATTTTTAGATATTTTTGAATCACAAATTTTAAATTGAATCAAATTAAATCAAATAAATCTAATATGCACTCCGTTGAACTCGGTTCAGTCTAGAATCTAAGTGGTAAATCAAGGTTTGATAATCTGTTTGAACTTTGAACTTCAGTTCTCCATTTACTTCCAATCGCTATCAGTGTCCCTCGGTGTCTGCGCCATAGCAATAGCCCTAGCAACGGCAGAGGAACACTCATAAATTAAATTAGAAAGAGTACACAATGATATACAATAATGAAAAAGACAAAAGAAGATAAAAGTATATCCAAGCATATTGAAGCTAGCTAGTATCGAAGTAATATGATGCTAACATCATACTTTTTTATATGACATTGCGCATCACTCTGCGTTCGTTCTAGCGTTCATCATACTTTTAAACGATATTCAAGTGTTCAATAATTATCTGTGTGTTGCATATTTATTGATAAGTGTTGTTCAAGGTTAAAAAGTAAAAAAGAAAGGATGAAAAAAAATTGTCGAAGTCGCTTCGTTTTTTCTTTTCTTTTTTTTTTCTTTTAGCCGGGGCCTAGCAATGCATATCACGTGCAAAGAATACGCAAATACCCTCACAACTTGAAATACCAGTTAATTGTTCATTGTGGATAACATAATCAAATTAAAAAGTAAATGTTTTAAACTTTTTAAAAAATGTACGTTGCCCTTCAGAGCAGGCTGGCCTTAGTTTCTGGATGATAATAAATTCTTTTAAGTCATTTGTTAAATTTTGAACTTTCTTTTATTGTAACGTCTTAATTTCAGTGCATGCCAGTGCAGTGATACTTAAATAAATATTGTTGAAATTCGATGCATGGACGAATCTCTTCTAAAGCGAGGCGTGGAAACAATACACAGTAATTCTGCCAACACGAAATGGAGAAAACAAGACACACTTAAAGTCACTTGAAGTCTAAAAGCTTTGAGGAGAAGGTTGCTCCCAGTTAAGCTTCCAGTAGCTGTACATTTGAGCGCCGATTGTGGGAAATCAACACGTCGAAGGGGCAAAAGATCAGTTGAGCATCCAACGGAAAGTCGAATGAATTCCATTCCAATGAATGTGTCACGGGGCATCCATTCACATTGTGATGTGAGAGGCGATCAGACTCAGAAACAGTGAAACAAACGCAATCAAGGTGAAAAATGAGAGGGAAAAACAAAATCGAAAGTGAGAAGAAAACACACAGGACGGCGCTCCTTTCCTTAATAACACAACGTGATTGAAATTCCACGCCCGATCCCTCTGCAGTATTCCGAACTTGAGAAGGATAGAGAATTGAACAAATTAATGCAGGATGTCTCACAGACTTTCCTGTTCTCTTCGCTTCTCTCCTCCTCTCGTTTCTTCTCTCTCGTTGCATTCGCCCTTTCATCACCGCTCCGGCCGAGCCGATCTGTCTCTCTCTCGATCCCCGTCTGCTCCATCCCCCCGCCGTCTCTCGAGGAGACGTCTCCATCTTTCACTGTGTCGGTACCTTGTAAAGGCAGCCAACCCGCCCAGAATGCCAAAGAGAATCAGGGCCGCCATCACAATTTCAGGCATGCGTTTTTTCCACCTGCTCCCATTCGCCCCTCCATCCTGTGGTGCGTTTGTGAGTCCAAGCTCAACGTTTTGTCTCCTGTGCTCGGAGTTGAGTGTTGCCTGTGAGTCGAGATAAACGAATTTGGGTTGCTTGAACTTTTCATCTGCAGGTTTGTTGACCTTCCAGCTTGGGTCGTTGGCGTTTCTGTACAGGACACCCACAGCAACAGATCCTGCCCCCGTCTCTGCTTCTCTCTCTTCGAGACAACTCTTCACATCGACCGAAATGCGGATGTCTTCTCGGCTGTCTTCAGACCGAGTGGGGGGGGTTGAGAAGGCAGCTGTGAGAAAAGCAAAAGAAAAGAAAAGGAAAGTGTATGAGTGTTCGTTCATCGTGATAGCACCACATCAGATCTAGCTGACTGACTGCGATGTTCATATCAGCTGACCCTCCCTCTGCGTGTTTCTGCCCGTCGTTCTTCTTTCTCTGGTTGATTCTGGCCTTCTTTTTGTTTTCGGATGGGTTGAGCGATTCAGACCAAAACGAAATGAAAGAGAACAAACTGCATCGGATGATGCTCTCAGTTTTCCGCACCTTCTCTGGCTTACTTTTGTCTTTGTTCTTCTTCCGACCGACTTTTTTCTCTTTTTCCATAAAATTTGAAAAACCTTCGTTGGAGATAATCTATGATTGCATTCATCAATCCCGAAAAGACTCCACGTCTATACACCTTCCGTATTCGACTCACCTCCATTGAGCTGTGCCCTTTTGAATCGAATCTCCACAGGTTCGGGTGTGACATCAAAGCCTGGCACAGAGGAGCGGTAGTAGGTCTCCTCTTCCTCCTCACTCTCTTCCTCAACGCCTTCGTCTCCTCCTCCTGTGTCTCCCCTCTTTCCGTCTCTCTCCTTCTTCTTTTGTTGAGTGCGTCCCTGGCCTTCTCTCCTGATTCTCTGTTGGGTCTTCTCAGTCAGAATTGTGGGGGGGCCCTTCCACCCCCCAACCTGCCCCTGCCCAGGCAGAGTCTCCATCTCCATACCGTCGTCCTTCTCCTCCATCTCCTTCAGGACCTGGTTCTTGTAGTCCATTATGCGATCGAATTGGAGATTCAAAGCCTGAGAGAAGCCCCCAAGCAATTCCGGGAGACAAAGAGGCAGGCACACCAGCAATCAAGCAGTCAGTCAGTCAGGCAGGCAGTCAGTCAGTCAGTCAGTCAGTCAGGCAGGCGGGCAGGCGGGCAGGCGGGCAGGCGGGCAGGCGGGCAGGCAGGCAGGCAGGCAGGCAGGCAGGCAGGCAGGCAGGCAAATAGAAGGATTCCGTGCGGGCAAGACAACAATGCAAGGAAGCGATAAAAGACAGGGGAAAAATAAAAAACTGAAGAGAAAATTATGAACATGCCTAGCTACGC
>JAHBMJ010002781.1:0-7500 GCA_018398765.1 Chromera velia
CCCCCCCTTGCAGGAAAAGCCGCGGAACTCCCCCACCCCAGGGAAAAAAGCCCGGGGGTAAGGGCCCCATCTGATGCACGCATAGCGCACATTCAGCCTTTCGGGGCCGGGTTTTTGCCGAAAGACAGCGTGCATCTGACGCAAGCAAGCTTTGCCGAAAGACAGCGTACATGCACGTGGGCTGGGGTATTTCTGTTTTCTAAGTGCCCCCCGCTTCGCTTTCCGGGGCCATGCACGTGGGCTGGGGTATTTCTGTTTTCTAAGTGCCCCCCGCTTCGCTTTCCGGGGCCATTTTCCGTCTCCATGCAGAAGCATTGCAGAAGCTGAAGATCGAGGAATGAAGAGGATGGGCCATGCCCCTGCGCATCGCTTTCTTTCCCCTCCATTCCTTTTTGCACAATGTCCACCAATGTCCGACTCCACCTTCTATGCTTCGCTGCCCCTCGCGCGTCGCATTCTCTTTTCGTGTTTGAGGTTCGGTTGTTCATAACACGCCCCAGCATACTACGGCCCGCAGACTGAGGGCATCGTATAGGGTACGTGCCTAGCCTCTTTCTTTCCCTTAATTCCTTTCCTATTTGCAATTTTTTGCACGATGTCCAACTTCCATGCTGGGCACGCAGCCCCTATCGCTCAGACTCCAGCTCCCAACGGTGTTCCATCAGCCCTCGCTCAGGCAATCCTTGACAATACTGTGGCCTCAGGACATGCGAACGTCATTCCAATCCACGCCAAGCATATCGAAAGCGGCACGGTTGGTAAGCCTGGAGATAAATCTGCGAGAGGTTTTGGTTTGCTGCGTGTGTCTGGTGTTCTCTCTCTTCCTGTGTGTCTTTCTTTAAATTGGCCTTGAAGAAACCCCGGCCCCCCTTCCCTAAGGCCGGGACGCACCCCGACAGAGCCGAAGCGAAGGGAAGACACAAAAGGATTGTGTGGGGGCATGCTCAGGTGTCATGGCCCCTCAGTGCACTTCATGTGTGTGGTGACTGTCTTGTTGCAACACGGCACCGTCTTCATCTCTTTTCCGCCGCTTTCGTTTCCCCCCTTTCCGTCTCTGCTGAAGTGTTTTGCTGAAGATACGGTCAACAATAAGAATGGTCTCTCTCACGTGAGCATGTTTCGTCTCCCTCCCTCCCTTCCCCCCCCTCCTTGCAGGTCCGGGTGTTTCCTTCTCTGCGTGGGTGTGCTGACTCACTGAACATTAACGCCGGGACGATCAGCCGCGCCTTGCATTTCAAAGCGGGACAGGACAAAGCGTCGAACATCGTTGGGGGGTGGCAGTTCAGGAAACTGGCCGACGTGTGTGAGGAGGACATTCCTGAAGGGTGTCGGATGGATTCCGAAGAGACTCTGATGATCATCAATTAAGTGCCCTAACTTCCCCTGCTGCAGCATCAGCCTGTCCCGATTCCTGACTCCATGCAGGGGTCCCCGGCCAGCGAGTCGACTGACAGACAAGTGATTCATGTGGCTGCTTTCTCAGGGAGTCGAGAGGTCTCAGACAGGTGGGACGTCATCCGGGAGCAGGAACAAAGTACAGCAGGGGAGGGGACGGCGATGCTGGGGATAGAGGGTCGAAGCGTCAAAGAGGTTACAACAGGTCAAAGCGTCAAAGAGGTTACAAAAGGTCGAAGCGTCAAAGAAAGTAGAATGGTTACTAGGCGGCCCCTAGGCCGCCCGGTTACCAATTTTGTACTGACGGTAGTAGTGTTCCGATGGTAATGGTACACGCTTCATGCAATGACACCAATGATCGCTGCCACGCCAGACAAACAAGGTTCCAGAACATCTTTTCTTTTCTTTTCCTTTCATTTGTGGTTGGGTTGAGTGCCTCGGGGGGGGGCCTTTGAAGAAGAAAGTTCGTTCGGCCGATGCAGTCAGTAGTCACATTGGAAGGCAGGCAAAACGACTCCACTGATCGAAAGAGGTCGGAAGGGGAAGCTGGGGCTGAGTCGCTCACGTGAGGGGCCACTTGGGGGCCTGACTCCGTCCACCACCTTCTAGCGTCTGCACAGAGGCGCAGAAGGGAGGCGGATCTGCATGCGAAACACTGGGGGGGGCTTGAGCTGCCTCGGACGTGCTCGTTTCCTTCGGTCCCTTTCGCTGGAATGTGCCTTTGTGACTGACTGCATGGCTGGTTGTAGTGTGGTAGTTGTTCCGTTGAGAACGGACCCGAAGAGACGAATGGGGGGATGCCACTCTCTGTGCGAACTGAATGTCTGGGGGGAGAAGCGGATGAAAGTGAAGAAGAGAGAAAGACGGTGGATGACGTTGATGAGATTTCCTTCGACGTATCTGTGCAGCGATCATTGGAGAAACATCCAGATATAGCAGCACTCTTTGCAGTGAGGAGAAAGTGAATGTATGTACGTACGTCGCATGCCGGGGGCGAGTGGGGTGCTTTTTGCCCCCCCTTCTGCATAGAAGACAGGCGCTTTTCCGCAAAAAACTCGTTCTCATAATTGGTAAGGAGTTAGAAGCTGAAACTTTGTGTAAGAAGACGTTGTAACGATAGAAAAAGAACTATGGAACAGATTTTTTATGTTATTCCTAGAAACATAGGCTGTCATATAAATTTTATGAGTTTCATACCGTTTTTCTTACCGTTGAAAACCGTAAAAAAATGACCGCAAAATAAAAAAAATTGTATGGCAGCCTATGTTTCTAGAAATGATATAAAAAATCTGTTCCATAGTTGTTTTTCTATCGTTACAACGTCTTCTTACACAAAGTTTCAGCTTTTAACTCCTTACCAATTATGAGAACGAGTTTTGTGCGGAAATGCGCTGCTTTAGGGGGGCAAAAAGCACCCCACTCGCCCCCGGCATGCATATATATGATTCTGCATACCTTTGGTCCTTTGGAAACTGAGCACTCTTTTCTTCTAGCTTTTCTTCAAGCAATGCAACCTGAAAGTCTCATGACGAATAATAACAAACAGGTACAAACTAACGGAAACACTAGTGAAAACACATTTTACCAGTAGATTTTTAGATAGTTTCCTGCTGCTGAATCCTGTATGTACGTCTTTACTAGCGTCTTTACTAAGGCAGCTTTGATAATCTGAAGAATCGCTGATATATAGAAGATTCTAAATTACTTTTTTTTTTGTATATAACACCTAAGCAACAGTTGTGCAAGTTACAGTGCAACACTAGAATAACAGTCATGCAACACTTAAATAACAGTTGTTTATCATCTAACATCGTTAACAAAAAAAAACGTATCTGAGAAAGAAAAATATATCTATTTTTTTTTTTGTACGTACAACGAGAAGAGTGATCTACTTACTACTTACTTACTTAATTGTGGTTAAGCCTAGGGTCTCCAAAACCAGAGACAAATGGTAACCCATGCATGCAGCTGTAAACAAAAGGAGCAAACCGCCGCAGCTTAGCCTGCTTCCGCATGAATATGAACAACCACGACCCTCCGCAGCCTAGGCTGAAGCTAAAGGCTGAACAACCACACAAAATACGCATGCACTCATTTTAGATAAGCTTCGATCAGTGCACTTACCTTCTTCGGCTCCCGGTCCACAATGAATGAAACGAGCTCTCTTACATATGTCTCTTCTTCCCCGATACCTCTTCCCCCAGCTGCAGCAGTCCATCTTGCTCCGCAGACCCTTTCACCGATAAATAACTTATTATTTGATGATATCTCTATAATTAAGATGGGCCTCAGCCGGGGCCTGTATAAAAACTGTTAGATTAGTCAGTACTTATAGTTAGTTAGTTAGTATGATGGATTTATCTTTATTTTTTATTCAACGCTAGATTAAAGCCCCCCATTGGGGCCTCCAACGTGCCGCGCACCCCCATCTCATGCGATGACTGCAAGGATGACTGATCACGACGAGTTCCATAACCATGAGTGGTGCGCCACACTGCCAGTGCGCTTTCCTTTTTTCGTTCCCTTTTCAAGGTGTATCCTACTAGGAAAGACGGAGACCCACCTGCCCAAAGATATTCGCTTCTTCAAAATGCACCCACCACCCCTTCCTTTCGGGGTCTCTCGCCTCCAAGCAGGCCGAAGAGTTCAGGTGCATGCATGGGTGTGAGTAAGAACTTCCATCCATCTTCCATGTCATTCCGAGCCGCAGGCGACCTCCGCATTTGACTGCATGCCGTTTGCACATGACCTCCTGACCGCTTGACGCACGCAGCAAGCAAAAGGAAAGCCTCCCTACGCAGCCGCGACGGCCCACCCAGTGTTGCTAGCCGAGAACGAAAGAAGCAGCAAGATCACCAACGTGCACATCCATCTGCAGACCCACTACGGGCTGCACTCCACTCCATTCCATTCTTAAATCAACGAAAGCACGTCGAATCTCGCCGTTCTGTTCTCTGGTGTTGCCCTCTCTCGCCCCCCCCCACCATGCCGGCATCGGACGGATTCGATCAATGTGTGTGCTGTTTGCCCCCTTCCCCCTTCCCTCCTTTCGCTTGGTTCTTCTCCCCGTGCACGCACAGCACGTCTGACCGACCGACCGACCGACCGACAAATCGAGAAGACAGACAGATAGACTGCCACGAGGCAATGCTATGTTTCGAGGTCAAGTGCCGACTGACCAGATGCCCAACTGAGGAGGAAAGAAAGAAAAAAGAAGGCAGAAAGAAAGGAAGACCCACCCCCAGAGGAGACGAGCGAGGGAGGACCCGAAATGACAACCAAACAACCAATCCTTCTGTCCTCCCAATTCCCTCCCTCGCCGTCTCCCTTCCCGATTGATGCAAGCAGGCGGGCAGGCAGGCAGGGCAAGGCTCCCACCCACCCGCAGGCCCACCAGCCGGAGGCGTCTGTCTGTGGTTCCTTCGTTCGTTCTGCCTGAAAGAATTGAATTCCCTCTGCATGCCTTCCTTCCCTTCCTCCTGCAGCTTCAAGCTCATGAAAAAGGACGCCAACGGCACGGTCCCTCCTCCTTTCCTTTCCTTTCATTGAAGGGAGGCCCAGAGAGAGAGAGACAGAGAGAGAGAGAGAGAGAGAGAGAGAAAGAAAGAAAGAAAGAAAGAAAGAAGAGAAGCTCTCCTCTCCGTCCCCCAATTGACCCCTCCCCTCCCCTCACCTGCATCTCCTTCCTTCTTTCCTTCCTTGGTTCGTTCCTGAACTTCCGTTGCCTCCTTCCCTCCTTCCTTCCTGACAAGACCAAAAACAGAGAGAGAGAGGAGAGGCGGACTGCCGAAAGGCGGAAAGAAGGAAGGAAGAAAGGAGGGAATGCCCCCCCTCCCTCCCATGCTGCTCTCTCTGCTGCTAGCGACAGGCACGAGAGAGATGCGGGAACGGAGAAAAGGCAGAGAAGAGAAAATTGGAAACCCGCGAAGCGAAAAGGAAGGAGGGAAGGCACAAAAATGGTAGGCGAGAAAATCAGTGCAGGTGGACAGGCAAGCAGGTCGAAGTGACGCACGCAAAAACCCATCCGGTGCTTCATGCAGTCTCTCTCGCTCTCTCTCTCTCTTTCTCTTTTTTCTCTCTCGTCTGTTCTCCCGATCTTCCTCCAGATTGCAGGGCTGCATGCCGGCTCGCACTCTGGCTGCTCTCTCTGCTGTCCTCGCTCGATCAAGCGATCGATCTCCGTGCAGCGAGGGTGAGTGGGTGGGTGGGTGGATGGGTACTCACCCGCACGAGGAGAGGAGAGGAGAGCAATGCACGTGCAAATGCATGCCGGCCCTGCATGTCACTCAATCGAATGTTGAGAGAGAGAGAGAAAGAAAACAAAACAGGAATTCATCAGACAGACGAAATGAGCCCTGGCCCGGGCCTCCAGGGCGTTCGTTCTCCCGACCTGACCAGCTGCTCGCACTCCCAGCACACTCACTCACTCACTCACTCACTCACTCATTTCCTCCTTGTCGGAGCGGAAGGAGAGAGCTGTCTGTCTCTCTTGGTGACCGGCTGGTTGGCTGTCTGGCAGGCTGGCTGGCGAGAGAGAGCCGCACCGAAGCATGAAGGAACAAGAAGGAGGGAAGACAGGCAGGCAGTTAGATACACAAGGAGGGAAGGGGGATGGATGAAGAGGGGGCAGGACAGGACAGAACAAATCGTGGTTGCCTTATTTCTCTTCCCTGATTTCACTTCATGTCCTTGTACGAACGAAGAACGAAGGAAGGAAAGAACGAATGAACGGAAGAACGAAAAAAAATCGGAAGAAACGAAGAAGATGGGAAGTGAGGAAAAGAGAAGAGACCAGATCGGGCGATCGATCCGGGTTCCCTCTCGCTCCCTCCCTCCCTCTCTTTGTACGCTGACTGACTCGGCACATGCAGCCTTTCCTTCCGAAAGGACGGACAAACAATCCTGCCCCCCACCTTCTTTTCTCTTCTCTGCTCTTTTTGCAGCCTGTCCCCTTTCCAGACAAGACGGACAGACAAAAGGATACAGACATCCACAATTACCCTGTCAGGAAGAGAGGGCGGGAGAACAGAATAGAAAGGCTCTCTCTGTACTTCCCTCCCCCGTCAATCGTCTTTATTGTTTGCGCACAACCAGAAAGTTAGTCAGTCAGTCAGTCAGCCACCGGCCCCCACTGACTGAAGCAAGCCGAGCTGCTTGCTGCCAGAAGGAAGCAGGGAAGGAAGGAAGGACGGCACAAACGATGGACGACAGGTCTTCCGAAGGAGTCGAAGGAGTGAGTGAGTGTGGAAGGAGGGATGACGGTTGGATGGGATAGATGAGATGGGATGAAAGGCTTGATTGATCGATCGATCGATCTTGGCGGCGTTGTGTGGCCTGAGGGAGCGTGGTTGGGTTGAAGACGGGGAGCGAGCCCAAAAAGTGCACGACTTGGAACGAAAGAAAGAATTGCCTGCTGTATTTATTGATGGTTGGAATACAGAGAGACATTCGGATTGAATTGAATTGCCTTTACTTCTTTCGGACTTTCTTTCAGTGTTGATTGTCTGGTGAGGGCAGAAATTTGAGGAATTAAGGGTTTTTCTTTCTTTCCTTCTTTCATACATTCATTCGTTCGCACATGGTCACGGGCGAGCCCCGGCATTTCCTTCGTGACGGCTAGTACCTCCATCCCTCCTCCCCTCCCTCCATTGCCTCAACTACTTCCTTCCCGATTCAAATTGAAAGAAGGAGGGAGAGAAAAACATATTCCTGTACCGCCCTTTTATGTTTCTTTGCAAACCACCAAGCAGACAGACAGACAGACAGGCAGGCAGAGAGAAAGACGAGCAGAGACACATTCATGTACACTCCAACCCCTGCCTTCCTTCCACCCGGAAGGACGCACAGGCTGCTGCCGAGGATTCATTCTTTCCTTCTTTCGTTCATGCAGTCACCCACCGACCAAAGCAAGCCAGCCAGCCTACCTTCCTCCTGACAAAATCACACACACCCCCTCGGCCAGACAGAACCCCCCCCCCCTCCCTTTGTGTTACTCCCTTCTCCCTTCCCTTTGTGTGCTGTTTGCATTCCTTCCTTCCAGCCGTCAATATCAGAAGAGCCTTTCCGTTCGTTCATGTATGTCAACAGCGAGCAGTACAAGGAAGG
>JAHBMJ010002782.1:0-5000 GCA_018398765.1 Chromera velia
GGTATCGGATTTTAGCTTAGATTTCGGATCGGATCTTTCGGTACTGACCTAAATCAATGACTTTCCAACTTAAAAAATATATGCGTTACAATGTTAGACTAGTATAAAACAGACTTTATCAAATAAAATAAACAAAATATAAATTACTGCCAGTGTGTAAAAATTATTATGAACCACCCTGGTTCATAACAAAAACAAATTTGAGAGAAAATTCTTATTCAGTGACATTAATAGACTTTGAGCATCAAATTAGCCTTTAATTAACAAAGTTTTTTAATCGTTAATTCCATTTGGGGATTCAGGCATAGAACCTACATATAGAACTGTTTGCTCGCATGAATTGAGGATGCTGATCGATGCTGCATGCATAGAATATATGCAACGATTTCTAGCGAATGGCTTAGGATATATTCGGATACGTATGTCTCTGTGCCTATCTATTTACTATGTGTCTACTAAGCTGTTTGTCTGTATGCGCCTACTCCTCATGTTTCGCCCTCTCACCTAATCGTTTTTCGCCCGTCCTCGTTCTTTTTGGTCTTCCGTCCATCCCTATCGTTGTACGCGTATTGGATGGTTTGTTGGACGCTCTATCTCCTGCTCTAAGACTTTCAATCCTCTTCTGCCGCTCAGCCTGTCTTGATGGAGTCTTATCTCGTCACCGCTCTCTCTCTCTCTTTCTTTCTCTCTCTCTCTCTCTCTCTCTCTCTTTCTGTTTGTCTCTTTGGGGGGGGGAATCTGAGGATGCTTGCTCCGTCGATGGATGGATGGATGGATGGATGGATGGATGGTGAAAACAGGCTGCGTGGTAAAGGCTTGAGTTCCTTTTCCCTTTAACTTTTAAACAGGTGCCGGCAGACATTCTGAGACCTTTCCCAGTCTCTGTCCGTACGTCTCTGGTTTCAGAATGGACGGGCGACTTTCTTTATAAAATGTTTTGTTTGTTCGACATCCAAAAGGAAGGACGGAAGGAAGGAAGGACGGAAGAGGTTACATGGCCGGCCGTTCCTTTCGTTTCTTTTCCTTTATTTATTTCACTGTCATTTTTTTTCATTCAAAGCGCAGAGTGGGAGAGACAGTGCGATGGGTTAGAAAAAAACAAAAACACACTCTGGGGCGGGGACCATGGACGACCACTCCGAAAACCCCGGCCCGCTTCAGCTAGATCATGCAACGGTGCAAAGCCAGACAGAATGCATGAGAGGTCTCCTCTTGGCGCTGCGAGGACTTCGAATCTGTTGAGAGGAGGATACAGAGGAAATGGTAGAAGAGACAGAAAAGATACAGGCAGGGGAAAAAGAGCAAAGCAGCCATTCTGTCGGCCGTGCTTCGTGCCTTGTTGAACCTCTTCTCATGATTTTCTCGCTCAAACATAAGGTGGCCTCTCTATTCCCTTCGTCGTTTTGTTTGTTTCTTCCTTCCATGCTTCTTCCCTTCTCTTCCCTTCCCTTCTTTCTCAGAATTCCTTCAAGATCTGAGTCACTTCCCCAACTCCTTCAATTTCTCTCCCCCCCCTCATCGGTCTATTAGATTCCTTGTGTCCTCAACTTCGATCGGAATGGGCTCCTGCTCACGGTCTTCCTCTTCATTGCACGGTCTCCTTCTTTCCTCCGACCCGGTACCAGAATGCCCTCCTCCTCCTGCTGCTGCTGCTGCCTCTCCTCCGCTGGAGGCACAGACGCTCCCTTGATGTGGCTCCCCCTCTTTTTCCTCTGTCCCGTCTCCTTCCACGCTCTCCTCCTCCTCCTCTTCCTCCTCTTCGTTTTCCTCGTCTTCTTGCATCTCTTGTTCATGTCCCTCTGCGTCTTCGTGCTCCCTTTCTATTCCAAAAAGGTTCTCGATCTCGTCTGCTGGGTTTTCCTGTATTTGATTGCCCCCGAAAGGCGTTTGTCCAAACAATTGGCTCTTCCTTTTCTGGAGCTGCGAAGGGAGTCTCTCGAGGCGTTTCGTGACGTCTTGTTGTGCCCTCCGCAACACAAAGTCCGTCTGCTTCCGCGTACGGGCTCGGATGAAGGCGAAGATGACCACGACAAAGGCGATGAATCCATAGGCAACGAAGATGCCTGAAAATTGATCGAGACTCAACGGCTCTGCCGAGCTAAATTCTTCAGAAACCTGCAGGCAGGTGACAGGAAGAGAGAGAGAGAGAGAGAGAGAGAGAGAGAGAAGAGCAACGCATTCAGACAGGAGGGAGAGTGGACTGTCTCGAAGGTCGAGATGCTCTTTGCACTGGGGCTGCAAAAAGAAGATATTGGAATGCTTGGCGTCTGTCGACTGACCTCTGCACAGGATTGCGGGGCTTCGATGTATTTCTTCCAAGAAGTCTGCAATCAGTAAGTCAGTCAGCGCATCAGAAGATTCACCATCAATCACTGTTCATGAAGCCACAGCCGAGTGGGAAAGTACGCAAGCACACAAGCAAAGCATTCTCAGAAGAACGAAAAGAAAGAATTGATGTTTGAGTATCCAAGACGCTCAAAGACCATTCCGCTCCCTTCGACTGGTTTTCTGTGAGGAATTCTGCTGTCGCCTTTTTTTTTTTGTTTCGGTGGGGGTTCGTCATCCATCACACGTGCGAGTGGCACTGATGGGCTTGCCAGCGAGGTATATCCCTGGAGGACAGAGAAATTAAAGCAATGAAGGGAATTAATTCAGGACATAGTTACCTGGAGGAATCCGTCCTCGTCCATCTCAGCCAGAATCGCGTTCACGGCCTTCCGAAGAGCACTCTGACAATCGTTTCTTGCGCGCTGCGCAAACCCCCCGATCTTCCTGCTAACTGGCTGTCCAACGATGCGCATGTCACAATGCTCATTCGCAGCAATGTAACCCTGCAGATGCAGAGGAAGAGGAGGAAACGGCCGGACGAATCACAAGAAAAACCAAATGTAGCGTGGAGAACTGCATGGTAGGAAACACCACGTCACCCTTTGTATTCAGAGTGCCTCTTCTTTTGCGGCGCCGCTTCAGGTCAGAGTATCGACAGACAGGCGGATACTAGAAAAGTCCTTTTCTTCTACTAAGGTTTGTCCAATCTACACGTTACCAACGCAATCAAGCGGGTAGAAGCATATAAATATAATCCATACTTCCTGAGAGCCAGAGTACTCCGCGTTATTCCTTTTCTGCACATTGAGCTAGAAGACTGCATGAGATTCTTAACTTCAGTAATCCATGTGCAACTACCGAAGAAACAAGGAGAGCATGTTGCAATACAGGACAGCACTGATAGGAAGAAAGGGTACAAAGCGGCAGCTAGAGGCACAACACCCTTACTGCATGTGCCCCCTCTACTCGTTCGAAAAGAAAAGAAGAGAAAAGAGAATGACCTGAAGGAAAGTCCGGGAGCCGATCACGCCCCCGCACGTGCCCTCCCTCACAAGCTGCAGCATCTCCTCTCTGTTTGCGTAGAGCTCTTCGGTGTACTGCTCAAGCCTGAAGGAGGGGAGGGAGGAAGGAAGGAAGGAAGGAAGGAAGAAAGGAAGGAAGGAAAGCAGGAAAGAAGGAAAGAAGGAAAGAAGGAAAGAAGGAAAGAAGGAAGGAAGGAAAGAAGGAAGGAAGGAAGGAAGGAAAGAAGGAAGGAAGGAAGGAAGGAAGGAAGAAGGAAGGAAGGGAAGAAGGAAGGAAAGAAGGAAGGACGATGAAGGAGCATCAATCAAAGCGCATTCATTCTCGTGCGCTGTAGAAGAAAGACGTGGAAGAATGAGATGAAAAAAAAAAAGTTTGTCTCGATCAAACTTGTGCTTGCAGTCTTGCAAAAAGCTCTCGTCTGCTCGCGTGAAAATTGCATTCCTGGGTTCGCTCAGAATACGCTCTCATTTCAAATTGAAACCGAAACGATTCGAGTTCGACCCACCTTCCCTCCCTCCCTCCCTCCCTCCCTCCCCCCCTTTTCACGTAAGAGGATGACGTACGTTGGCCAAGAAAGCTGTTCAGAACGGGTTTGAAAAGGCAAAAGGAGCACAAACCATCTTCTCATTCGCTTTCTGGCTGACTCTGGGAATGTGTTTTTGATCGGGTTCTGCACGAACGTAGCGGCCTTCCCGATGCACGCGGGGATTTGTTTTCTGATCAAATCGTTCACGTTCAGAATTGGAGTCTCAAAGTCCGTCTGAATTCACACATCCATCCATCCATCCATCCATCCATCCATCCATCCACGTGCATGAATGAATCAACGAATGATTGAATGAATACAAGAGGAATGCCTTCTTTCAGGTCGAGACATGCATTCATTCCTGGAACAAGCTCCACAGCTTCGCCTAACCACTCGATCATGTTTGAGAAGCACGGACACGTTGTTCGCCCGTTGTTTCCTTCCGTCTCTCTCACTCCCCTATGCATCCATGCATGGACTCGATCCGCCGGAGCCTCATCTCAAGCTGAGCTTAAAACTCTGAGACCCTGACTGACTGCAGAGAGGTCTGTCTCGCTGTCTTTCTGTCTGCCTCGCTCCCCGACAATTAAACTCACACTCTTGAGGAGGGCCGTGGCCAGATTGGCAGTGTACGCAGCGGTGACGATGAAGATGAGGATGGAGAAGAAGAACAGATGCGTCCGTGCGGCCCCAGAGTAGGGATTTGCCTTCGGTCCCAGGTTCCCTAGAGACATCAACTGCAGGCAGATCCGTCGATCGATCGATCGATCGAACAAAACACGTGCACAAACAAAGTCAGAGATCTTTGATTCAGACCACACATTTGTCCGTACACATACACACACGCACACACACGCCTACACAGGCATGTCCATTTCCGTTACAAACCCCAAGCCCCTGCAAATTCCCACCCACCCACCCACCCACTTTCATGTATATAGAAGCGCCGATACGGGGAAACCTGGGAATGTTGGCCTCTGGACGTCCCAACGGGTCCATGTAGTCAATCGCGGCCTCCTCTTCCCACCCGATCTTCTGAGCAACAGCCTCGAGGTCCTGCTCTGCTTGCTCCTTCTCGCTACCTACGATAGTGACGCTCTTTCTGGACTTTGTTGCTGGGTCT
>JAHBMJ010002782.1:10000-16014 GCA_018398765.1 Chromera velia
ACACACACACACACGGACTGACGGTAGAACTGCGAAGTCCAGGCAAAGATCTATGTATGAATACCAGAGAATGTGCATTCTGCTTCGCTATTTTCCGGCAAGACAATGCATGGAAGAGAAGGAAAGAGAGGGAAAGCAATCGCATGCCCCAATGGGAGGTGAGGGGCTTCTCCTGTCCGGCTTTCTTCTTCGCATGACTGCATTCATTCTTCTGTGTTTTTTGTACCAGGCTTCGGAGGTGGTACTGGCATGATTTTCCGCATCACACAAAAACTACAAGCGTCCTTCGACATGTCGTTTTATTGTTGGTGCGCATAGCATGAGACAATCAAAGAACATTCGGATGAGTGGAACAATATATATACAAATTCCTGGAGGGTGCATGGACTTCTTTGTTTGCATGCAGTGCATCGGCCCATCGGCAACGCCCATGCAATCAAAGCAAATGAAAACTCGAAACGATAGCTTCGCGTTGACTGATGACCCTACTCAAATAGACTGCGATAGAGACGAGGAGAATCGAGAGCGAGATCACTCAGAGACCAATGGGACGAACCTGCGACGGCGTCTCTGACAGCACATGATGCTTCGGGGGCCGTGCTGGTTCCGTGCCCCTGGAGGCAGAGCTGTAGGACCAAGGCAGAAGCGAGAAGAAGAGATCGCATGCTTTGCTGCAAAGTCAAAGGGTGGAGAAAAGCCCTTGCTTTGTGCCTTACTGGCCGACTGGTTCTGTCGTTGGACCTAGCTGGGTGTGGTGCTTTGTGAAGCCGCGAGAGACTCTCTCCTGACAGATTTTCTTCAGTCCCGTGGACTCTTGCATTCTCCGACCATCCATAGTGATTGAGAGGGAAGATCTATTGTGTTTTTTACGTGTAAATCGATATCTCATGTATAGCTCGAAGGGCTTGTCAGCTTTTTGATCTCTGACACCCTTGCAATGGTTTGACGCATTTCATATCATGCATGCATGAGAATCAATTGTCGGGGGGAAAAATCTGCAACTTCTTAGTGTTTTTTTCGCACGCTTTGCGCGCGAGAGGCTTTCTTTGTTTAAAGTAAGCACTCTAAACCATTCATCCCCTATATTCTCTCAGCTTTTGCTTGTCCTTCTTTCTTCTGTTCTTTCTTAATTTAATATTCCTTCTTTCTTTTTTTCTTTCTCTGCTTCCCTGTTAATTTTCTGTTTCGATCTTTCAAAGCAATGAGTTTATAGTGAAGAATGTGGATAGAGGAGATTGGGACTAGTTGTGGGCTAAATGCCGATACGGGTCTGCTACATGTGGCGGGCGGCGCCGGACCCTACGATATGCCTTCGCTTTCCGAGGTCCCTTGCATTGTGCGATGTGTCGTGCACCTAATTTGGTTGCATTCAGATCGATTGACGGTGCATCATTCCTAGAAGTTTCTAGCTTTGCGCATGCTGGGGGCAAGTAGGGTGCTTTTTGCCCCCCTAAAGCGGCGCATTTCCGTAAAAAACTCGTTCTCATAATTGGTAAAGAGTTAGAAGCTGAAACTTTGTGTAAGAAGACATTGTAATGATAGAAAAAGAACCATAGAACAGATTTTTTATATCATTTCTAGAAATATAGGCTGCCATACAAATTCGCATGCCGGGGGCGAGTAGGGTGCTTTTTGCCCCCCTAATTTAATTAAAGCGGCGCATTTCCACAAAAAACTCATTCTCATAATTAGTAAGAGTTAAAAGCTAAAACTTTGTGTAAGAAGACGTTGTAATGATAGAAAAAGAACTATGGAACAGATTTTTTATATTATTTCTAGAAACATAGGTTGCCATACAAATTTTTTGATTTTGCGGTCATTTTTTAACGGTTTTTAACAGTAAGAAAAACGGTATGAAACTCACAAATTTATATGACAGCCTATGTTTCTAGAAATAATATAAAAAATCTGTTTTATAGTTCTTTTTCTATCATTATAATGTCTTCTTACACAAAGTTTCAGCTTCTAACTCCTTACCAATTATGAGAACGAGTTTTTTACGGAAAAGCGCCGGTCTCCTATGCAGAGAGGGGGGCAAAAAGCACCCTATTCGCCCCCGGCATGCATTTTTTTATTTTTGGGCCATTTTTTGACGGTTCCTAATAGTAAGAAAAACGGTATGAAACTCATAAAATTTGTATAGCAACCTATATTTCTAGAAATGATATAAAAAATCTGTTTCATAGTTCTTTTTCTATCATTATAATGTCTTCTTACACAAAGTTTCAGCTTCTAACTCTTTACCAATTATGAGAATGAGTTTTTTGCGGAAAAGCGCTGGTCTCCTATGCAGAGGGGGGGGCAAAAAGCACTCTACTCACCCCTAGCATGCGTGCAAGAACGTTCGCCCCTCTCTGTATGACCAAACTGACAGACTTTCCTAAAGAGCTCTGACGGAAGAAAGCCTGGGGTACTTGCGCTCTAGCAGCTCTATCTATATATAGCTTAACTATGGTTAACAGCTTCAGGTTTTCCAAGTTTTTCTTCTAAACGTTTCTTTCTATCTCCGCCCCATTTTCTCAAAATGTTTGTGAATACCGCTTTGAAATTCACGGCAGAAGAGCCTCCTCAGAGGTAACAATATATAAACTCTGAGGAGTATCTTCAAATCCTTTCTCTGTGGGTTCGGATGTATACTCCGTACACTGGACTGCAGAAGTTGTTGAGAACGATTTGTGTTTCTTCGTTTGGACCGGACAAGGCCCTTCACAAGAGGGCCAACAAGCTGGTGCAAGACCCCTAGCATACACTGCCTCAACGTCAGATTGCTGAAGAACTTCCGGAGTTCCAGAAAAGATTAAAGGCTATAGATTGAAGGACTGGGGAGCCGCTTTCATTACAGCACTTCAAGGATTTCGAGTCCAGGTCTAACTGCTACCAGATCTCCAAAAGGAGACGGCGTGGAACACGTTCTTATGTTTTTCTCAGCTGGTGGAGGGAAAAGGCTTTTCTGAAGCCGAACTCGGAGGGGCTTTTCAGGAAGTGCAAGATGACTTGAAGGATCGGGACCTTAAGGCACATGATTGGATTGGCAATGCAGGCATCACTTTCTGGCCTTTTCTCTGCGAAGAGACAAATTTTTTCAAAACGTTAATTGGTGTGGACAAAGCCTAAGAAGCAGGTGGGGGGACAAGGAAAGCCGGCAGCCGTAAAGTACAGCTGGGTATACCAGAAGGAGGTGATGGCGGAAGCATCGCCTACGCTGGACCCCCGCTACACTCGTTACGACTGGGTGCCCTTTGTTACCTTGGGAATCCTCCGTGTCATCTTCGGTTCCTGGACCACCAGGATAGACATGGAGATTTCGACCCTCCACAAGTCTTTTTTGTCTACAGCTGGCACTTCAGATAGCAAGCTTGCAGACCCAACCCTTCAAGCCATGCTTCCGGGGGGGGTTAGTGCTCTTACGAACCCTAACTTCGAGTCGATGAGCGTAGAGACGGCATAATAGCTCCCTCAAATGTCTTCCAACTTTGCTTCAAAGTACGACAAGCATTTTGGCCCTTCGGGTAGCCGAAATCAGGAAAAAAAGGAGAAAGGAAGCCGTGAAAAGAGGGAAGGGTCTGATAGAAATGCACAGAGATGGCAAAATGGACAGAGCGAGAAGTCTCACTCAGAGTCTTCGTCTAGCTCTTCGTCTGACAATTCTTTCTCTTTGTCTGAGTCTAACGTCTCTCGCATAATGAGTCGCATTGCAGCTCAAATATTATAGATGCAAAAGAAGAAGCAGAGTGAGAAGGAAAAAGAGAAAGAGGGGGAGAAAGGGAATGGAAAGAAGGAGAAGGTTCACTTCTCCAAGGAGAGAGTGAGAATGGCTAACGCTTTTTGTGGAGCCAAGCTCCAAGAGTTGGTTAGACATGGAGGTGGTCATGTTGACATCGTGTTCGACTATTCTGAGCTTCTCTTTGCATTTCAGGATATCCCCATCTACGAGGCAGTATCTGCCACTGAGGGGAGGGGTTCAGAGATGACCGCCGCCTCCTCGACTTCCGAGGAGAACAAAGAGGGGGGAGATAACTTTGACCCTAGACTTCAACCCAGGGCCTTTCTAGGACTATCCCGGAGGGGGGGCAGCGTTCAAGGCCAGATTTGCCCACTGGTGAGTTCATTACGGTTTTTTTTTCTTTAATTCATATCTTTGTCTGCATATGTGGTTGATAGCTTATCATGCAGTTTCTCTATCGTCAGGATCTGACAAGCAACGATCCTTTGGACTTGCAAGAAGAGCATAAATTATATTTTCGGTACGCATTGCTATGACAAACGATCAGTGGGGGAAGAGAAGAAAGATTCTGAGCTCAGTGGTTAAAGTATGTGACTGACCTTTATTTTTTTTGTTTTATTCTTCCTGTCTTGCTCCCTCCGTTCTTGTTTGTCACATCGGAATCTATATATCGGAATCGAGGGGGGGAGTGAAGAATGTGGATAAAGGACTCCGAGATTGGGACCAGTTGCGGGCCAGACGCTGGTGCAGGTCTGCTGCGGCGGGTGGCGCTGGGCCCTACGATATGCCTTCGCTTTCCAGGGCCGCTTGCATTGTACGATGCGTCATGCGCCTAATTTGGTTGCATTCAGATCGATTGATGGTGCATCGTTCCTAGAAGTTTCTAGCTTTGCAAGAACGTTCGCCCCTCTCTGTACGACCGAACAGACAGACTTTCCTAAAGAGCTCTGATGGAAGAAAGCCTTGGATACTTGTGTTCTAGCAGCTCTAGCTATACATGGCTTAACTTTTATCACTTGAGAATACTTCGAAATGTGACTTAATCCGACTGTATGCGACTCATAAAATTATAAAATCTAAAAGACTCTTTCAAACTTAGTAAAAATCTTGTCTCTTATTCAATCTAGTTACTAATTAGTATTTAGTTTTTTCTATAAAAAAAAGTTTACAAAATGTTGAAATCTTTCAAAACAAGAAGAAACGAATTAACTTTCAAATTAACATACTATAGTCAACATATCTAGACCTGGATTCTATATAAATATATGTATTATATTTTGAGTGGAAATATATATATATATATATATATATATATATATAAACTAGCATGGATAGTATTATAGTGAAATAAGACACAGAGCCAATATATTTTTGAATATATTTATATATTATATTCTGATTTAGAAAATATATATAGAGAATATATATATATATATATATATATATAATCCAGGCCTAGATTAACATATTATATAGCATACACAAATAAGCCATATTTCAGGCTTGAAGTAGCTTACAGCTACTAGTAGACTTAACTTTACTCGAAGCTTACTCGCCGGCATGGACTAGTAGGTCATCAAACTACTTTAATTTGTCAATCTTCTTTATCATGTATTTTCATTAATACAAAATTGAATGTCCCCCCTTACAAAAAAAAGATCGACAACAGCGACCAGTGACCCTTTCAGACGGCACAAGCATGGGTCCGCTATGACTAGCCCTATGATGATGACCGCAACACTACTGCATCATCCACCCCTTCGCCGCTCTCGGCTCCTACCCGAATCGGTTTGCCCGACACTTTTCTGAATTCAGGCGAAACACCCCCCCCTTTCAGCTCTTTTTCCTCGCCATTTGCAATAACATCATTTCCATCTCCCCCCTCTTCCGCTCCCTCTTCTTCCTCGCTGTCTCCAACGAGAACACCCTCCCTCCTGACGTCTCGTCGCAACTGTCTATTCCACATCCGTGCAAACTCACCCCCCTTCAATGACATCAACTCATCAAACGTTCCCTCCTCCATCACCCCCCCATGGCCTATGACCACAATCTTGTCGGCACCCACAACGGAGGTCAACCTGTGGGCGATGAGCACAGTCGTGCGACCCCTCGCGACCTGCATCAGGGAGTCCATGATCTCTCTCTCCGTCAGGGCGTCAACCGCCGACGTGATCTCGTCGCAGAGCATCAGGGGCGCGTCACGGAGGACCGCACGAGCGATGGTGATGCGCTGTCTCTCCCCTCCAGAGAGCGTCACTCCCTTCTCTCCCACCATCGTCTGCAGGCCGTT
>JAHBMJ010002783.1:8135-16226 GCA_018398765.1 Chromera velia
TTGCTTCCTGCCCCTTCCATCCATCCTATTCCCCCCCTCTCTGATCACGGATCCACTCCGCTGCACTCATCACCTCACCTGACTCAATGGTCTGGATTTTCAGCATTTCATCTGACCCTTCCATACATTGCCTTGAACGCAGGCCACAAGTTCTTGACTGTTTATTTCCTTCGTTCTTTCCTTCTGTCTGTGCAGGCGACGAAGCTCCTGACGGAAGGCGGGAGGGCTCAGAAAGGCGCCAAGCAGGCTGTGGTTCTCTTCACTGACGGCATGCCCTGCTGCATGTGGAACTCCCAAGCCTTGACTCAAGAAGAGGCCAAGGACCTCATCGACAGCGGCAGAAGACTCGTCACAGTGCCCATGGGAAGCTCGGACGCTCTGTTCATCCAGACGCTCAGCAAGCTGGCCTCTGCAGACTCCACTATTGCAGTGCCCGACTTCGACAAGTAAGTCCGTCTCTTTCTTCCTCTCTCTCTTTCTCTTTTCTCGCGCAGTTGATATATGTTTTATTAGGTGATTCGCAAACAGATGGGTGTTTGTTTCAGTGAAAGCAGAGCACTGAGGACTTTCAACCAGTCAGCCTTATTCTTGCAGAGGTGCCGTGCGTCTTTCTCTGTTTACGCGGGTGTCTTTTGTCCTTGCCCCAACCAACCAGAAGATGTTCTTCTCTTCCGAGAACGAAAGCATATGATGACATGACGGCAGCTGATGAGACAAGAATTTGATCTGTAGCCAGAGTCATCTCTTTCTATTTTTCTTCACGGCTTTTGCCGCGCGCCGATGGTGTACGCTCATCTTCTCGGATCGGACGGACGGACGGACGATGGAAAGAGAAACGATCAGAGGGGACGGAATGAATGCAGGTAAGGTTTTACACACACCATGCATCTTCCCCTCAATGTCCGCCTCCCTTCGTGCCTGCCTGCCTGCCTGCCCCTCTACGTGCAGATTCGTGAAGGAAGAGACGATCGCGAAGTTGGTCGAGAAGCTCTGCGACGACATCGCCATGCTGCCCATTGACTACCCCGCCAATGTGGTGATCAAGGACGACAAGATGGGCACAGTCGAGGCAACGCACTCGAGCAACATGCCGACTGTCAAACCCTGATGAGAAGGAGCGGGGCAGGGATGGGGGCGGAAAGGAAGAGAGAAGAAGAATGTGCCAGAGAGCTGGAGTTTTCGCTTCCATGCGCAGGGATGTGCTTTCCTCTTCCTCTTCCTCGATGCTCATTGGGGCGAGCCCTTCCTTCTCCGTCTGTTTCTCTCTGATCCTGATCGATCGTCAAATGGAATCAAGGAGTCTGTAGCAACGGACCGCTCAGCGTACCCCTCGTGATGGTTGATTTGTGCTGACATGGCAGGGGAGTGGGGGTAGGGGGGGCATCAGCAGGGCCCGTGTGCATTTGCGCATTCTTCGTCAGTCTGTATCTTTGTTGACCTGCCTGTCTGGCGGCAGACTTGCGCTCTCACACATCCTTTTGCAGGGCTTGACGTGTAAGCACACACACTCACACACACACACACACACACACACACGTTGGAATCAGACGAGCGTGAGAAGGGCGAAGATGCAGAGGTGAACAGCCAAAAGCGGATCCGACTATCTTGATCCCTTTGCAGGCTCCTTCAACCATTGCATCACTCTTCCGATCCATTTAGATCCATTCCTCTGTTTGAGAAATGAAGAAGGGCACCGTTACATACAGTTACAAAGAAAACAAGTTGTGCAAGGGATTGTTTGTTTCAATTTGTTTAATTTAAACAGTTATTTGTTTAGTGTTCATCGTAAATTTCAGTTCATTTAAATTTTTATTGACAATGCCAGTGAGTATGGACAATAATTGTATGATAAATTATGTACTAGATTATGTAGTTGTTTAGCCTAGCTGAGTATGCAATTCGAATGATTTAAAATGAACTAGGAAATAAAGAGTTATAGTAGTCTACAAAAGCAAAATAAAACGAAACTCACCATCAATCTATTGTCCGCATCTATCCATTTTTACGGTACGCTAGCTGATCTATAGTCTGCAAAACAAATTTTGTTGTGTACCGCTGTGATGTCGTATGGTGCGTCCCATCTCGTCCCACACAGTGGTTCCGGCATGCCCCGGCCAGGCACCTCGCTCACGCATGTGCGGGCGTGGGGGCCATGGCTGAATCAACCCTGAACGGCAGAATAATTGTTTTTGCTTGCTCTTCACTCAGATCGATCCATACTGGTTAAAACCTCCTTCCTCTTCTAGCCCCATCTGATAGTCCTTGGATTTAATACGGCCGATGCATCTCCATTCATTATGTGACCCTATACGTAGGCTGCTAGCCTTGAACACATCAAATTTTGAATTGGTTATTTTTTGCTAAAACTAATATCACATGAAGTTTTAGATCTTTCAATAGCTCAAAGTAGCTCAAAGTTACTCAAAATATACTAAAATACAAATTTTATTTGTTTTAATTTATTTAAATTTGTTTACCTCCCTGATACTAAGCTACGCTTGATCGGAGGCTGCCGAAGATGGTCTTAGTCTTAACTTTTGATCAAAGGTGGCCAGAGATGGCCAGAGGCTGCCAAAGAAAATCCGATTTGTATGTCTGGTTGAAAGCCGCTGAAGGCGGGTAACAAAAGACTGAAAGCCATGCCAAAGATGAACGCATGTCGAATTTATGCAAGAGAGTTAACATCAAAAACTTAATTTAAGATGTTCGCCCGTCTACGCCGTTGTCATTCAAATATCGATCGATGGTTATTATCACTTTTTTAAGTTGCGCACAAAAATTTTAATATAAAAGCAATGCAATCTAAATTCCTAAACAGTTACTTTGAAGGCCAATTTCTTATAAACTGTGATGGTCGAATTTGACTTTGATACTAACAGTGTTGTATAGTGTTGTAAGTCATAGTGCAAAGCTAGGAATATCTAAGAGCACACTAGCGATTGCTCACCTAAAGCGGCTAAACTTTAGGAGTACTGGCTAGCAAAACACTATGCCCCACGATTGATGAGTCGATCCGGTTCTAGGCATGTAGTCATGAGGGTACTCAGTCTGGCCTTTCGGACGTCTGTCTGAAGAAGAAGCGAGAAGTACCGCTGACAGTAGCCACTCCACATGCTCCCGCCACTCCTCACCCTACGCTACTGCCCTATCCCCTCAGGATTCCTGTCTCTCTCCATGGTCATACCGGGTCACATACCTCTTCTATTGATATATGTTGCAATTGTCTATACTTAGGTCTATACCACAGAAACTTTTATAAAGGGTAATCTTTTTTACACTAGTAAAAATGTAATGAACGCCAAAGATGGTCTTAGTGTTAATTGAAGGCGGCCGTAGGCCACCGAAGATAACAGCATTTTTATCGATTCTAAAAAGTTCACAGCTTAGTGTTAAAGGGGTAAATTTGTTAAAAATAATAATAAAAAACTGTATAGCTTTTACAATGTTATTTGCCATCATTCGTAGTATGTGAATCGTATAAATTGCATTAAGTTGTATGCACAGGGGAATGCGTCAGGGAACGCCTTGGTTCGGCTCTTGAAACTGCCGTTGATTGAGGTTTTTGTTATGCATGCCGCGTCCCCGTGTAGTTTTTTTTTAACTGGAAGGCTGACATGCCGCACATGCGATATCACAATTAATTAAGGTCATGGGGCTCCGGCCTCGCTATGGCCTCGCTGCATGCATATGCACATCGCCGCACGCGCGTATCCCTTAAGCCTGCAGAACGGCAGCAACACATGCAGCAACAACTTGAAGAACTAAGGAAGCCGAGAACTTCGGCGAAAAGGAAGACGCCCCAGCTTCACAGGGGGATCTGACGAAAGGAAAAACACGAGCAAGGAACCAACCAAGAGGTGCATCGCGAGGGGTAGCTAAGAGAAAGGACAGCGTCGGGTTTATATAAATTCCGGCCTCTCGAATTTCTTTGGTACTCTGTTCGCTGGTCCGGAAGAAATTCCGCTCTCTGTGTAAAGTGACGTTTTTCTGCCTTTGCTCTTTTGCTCATATTCTGTAATTCACGAAGGCGACCCAGTGGAAAAGCAGAGGGAAGATCAAGTCGAAGTGATCTGAGGAAAATTGCATGAGAGAGGACCGAATCGGACTCTAAGTTCCCAACCAACCGAAAGTTCGATCGAATATCCTATCTCCGTTTTCCTTGCGTTTTCTTCCAAGTGAGAGTGCTGGAAAAACATCATAGTAGTCTTTCAATCAAGGAACAACCATGAGTGATCCGCCCCCCCCCTATTACGCGCTATCTGATGAAACACCCCCTCCCTACAAGACAAATCCTGCAGATCCCCCACCGCCCTACACTGAAGAAAGTGACCTAGCTGGAACTTCAACCGTACGAGCGGAGCGGAGTGCCCAATCTGAAACAAGGACGACAGCAGCAGCAGCAGCAGCAGCAGCTGATGGGCTCGGAGCAAACGCACAGGGAACGAACGTGATCACGGGGAATCCTGTGCAGCAGTTCCAGACTGAGCAGAGAGGCGTCTCCAGCCCTCTAGGGGTTTCACAGCACAGCCAGCAGCCTACCGACAACACAACCAACCGGCAAAGTGCCCCTGTTTCCCCCACCCCGAATCAGGACGCGCTGGTTTCGACCGATGGTGCACGCATCGAGAAGGGAAGGCACGGACTTCTGGGGGCGAATCTGTACGTGAAGAACATTCCCAAGACATGGACAGAGACCGAGCTGAAAAGACTTTTCGGATTCTTTGGGCACATCACAAGTGCAAAGATGCTCGGAAACTGGAGAAAGTCCAAAAACGAGGGTGCAGGGTCAGTCGGTTACAGGGATTGCAATGATTTGCGTCTCTCTGCCTGAAATCTCTTCTCCCTGTCTGTAGCTATTCTCGGTCCATTAGTTATGCATCTGAGACGCCAAAGCGGGCTTCCTTGCGTCAGCGGGGTTGAGGACCCTGGACGAAGCCCTCGTTCCGTTTGTTTTTCTTTTTGATCCTTCCGAATGAAGCGCCACTTTTCTCTCTGCCTTAATTTTGCCTGCAAAGCCCGAAACTGCGAAGATCTTATGGCAAGGTATCTTATCTGGACATGCATGTGATTTTGGTTTTATCCGTTCGATCCTCATGCTGCCCGTCTGCAGGTTTGTCTGCTACGAAGACCACGAAGCGGCCGAAAAAGCTCTGTACTACCACCACGCCAGAGTCGTCGGAAAGGGCTCCGAGAAGACCCAGATATCTGTCAGTGATTACATGGATCCTCCTGCCATCAGATGTCGTTTGTATCCCCTCTGTGTTTTTGTTTACTGCCAATTAGGAAAGGACCGTTTTTTGTGACTGCCAGAGGAACAGAAAAACAAACCGTTATGGTAAGCACGATCTGGAAGTACATTTTTTTTGTTCTTTCCGTTTTCGAATTCATTCTCGCTCACTTCACCCCTGCTGTCCTGGTCTTTCTGTTTTTGCAGGTGACGGTGAAGACTGGTGAGGAGGAGTTCTGCCCCCCGTCCCTTCGGTCTTTGAACAGTCGGATAAGGGCACAGGTTGAAGAGGCAGAGAGAGAAGCGCTCCCACTTCCCTCAAACAACGCTCCACCAGCGGACGACAATCCATGGCTGCCCCCCCCTGAGTCAAGGCTGCAGACACATCCTCTTCAAACGCCGACTGCTTCTTCGGAGGTCACCGCTGTCAAGAGACAAAACTGCCATCGGCAACAGCAGCAGCGCCGACAGCCGATGGGGGGAACGCAGTCCACCGGAATAAATGAGGAGGACGAGTTTACGTCTCTTTCCCTTTCTCTAGGGACCAAGAAAGGGAGCACCGAGTCGGATTCCCACTCGACTTCTGTACCTTCACCAACAAACGAACACGGAAACGTGCTCCTTCTCCAGGCAGGTCCGAATCCATCGACTGCCATCCCGTCTGAGCAGCAGCACTCTCTGCCCATGCAGCAGCCTCACGTCCAAAGGGGCAGTGTGCTTATGCGGAGGTTTGGGTTCTCGACAGAGCACCAGAGAATGCGTCAACAAAGAAGGCCCATCGTGCCTCCTGGCACCAACCAGCCTTCCAGCAACCCAGACAACACCCAGACCCAGGCAGACCGCACACAGAAAATTCTCGAATATGCGCGGAGAACCCAGGAGAAAGAACATCCTCGCACCGCACTGCCTTTCCCCCAGCCTGCCCCTCCCCCTCACCACCCTCCACCAGCTGTGCAGATGATCGACAGAGTCAGTCAAGATGCGCCCCCTCCTCCCCCCCCCGGACCACCCCCCGGCTTTGAGAGTCACTGTCCTCATCCAGGACACGGACCCCCTCCGAATCCGATGCCCCAATCTCCCTGCCAGCACCAGCAAGCACAAGCGCCGAACCACCACCACCGCCACAACCTTCAACATCCGGCAAGTGAGATGCCTGCCCTGTCACTCCATTCTCCCACAGCATGGAGAGACGGGTGGACCTGCCCGTCCGAGAGGGACCGACAGACACGGCCCACTCCTACCGCAGCAACCCCTTGGCCTCTGCGAGGAGGAGGAGTGGGACAGCCGATGCACCAGCAGCAGCACGGACTGCAGGTTGACCAGCAGCGTGGTCAGTGCTCTGAGAGTTCCGTTCCACCGGGTCTGCATGGAGCCCCCCTAAGGCGCCTCTGAAGGACTCAAACCACGGGTTTTTGTGACAAACTCAAAAGAAGGGCATGCAGGAAAGTGGGAGGGAAATGAAAAGACAAAAGGGAATGAAGGGGGCCTTTGTCCATCTAATATGAAGAGAACAGATGGGTCTCGAAAGGAGGGAAGTTGTATAGATAGATAGACGGGGTGAGGAAGGAAAGTAGCGAACAGCACGCCGACGCCCCAAGAAGAATTCATCCTACCCCTCTTCCTTCCCTAGAGAAAAGGTGTCTCGAGTTCTTCTGTTGTTTCTGTCATTTATGCATTTCTCTTTTCTTTAAACCCTTTTCCCCTTCAATTTTCATGTCTCTTTATTCGTCTTCTCCCACCCTCGTCTTCAGCGACAAAGTTGTACTTGCACGCATGCCTGCTTTCCGTTGTTGCTGCCGTGCTTGCGTGATGCCCGTCTTTCTTACATCTTTGCATTCTATCACCCGGACTCAAGGAGAGGAGATGACATCCGTCCTTTCTTTAGATTTTGGAGGCCTGGCAGAGAACCCAAACTCTGTGTTGTCCTCCGCAACACTCCCTCTATCGAATTCGTTCTTCCCCCCCTCCCTCCGTGTTTCCCTAGCTTCTTCTCTCTCCCTCCCTGGCAGGTTTGGATCAGCCCCCCGCACCCCCTCTGTGGCACCCTCCCATGGATGCTCTAAAACTATACAAGAGAAAGAGGGAAAGACGTGAAGAAGAGGAGACAAAGAATACGTAGGGGTTGGAGATGGAAAGCAGTTGTATGGTTTTGTTTGAAGATCAAATCTCAGGAGACCCAGAGAGAGAGAGAGAAACACAAAGGAGATGGGAGGGGAGAGGGTGGGGCATGCTGTCTCCTTCTCCGCTTGCTTCAGGTCCTTCGTTGTCTTCCTGTTCTTTTTCTCCCTCCCTGCCTTTCCCCTTCTCTTTCTCGCCCTGTATTGGGCCAGCAGGGAGTTTAATCGTGGCGTGATGTGGAAACTGGGAATGAAAACCTGCATGAGGAGCCTGTCTGATGAGGTATTTGATTTAACGATAAAGACCTGGAAGACGAAGCACTTTACACGCAGAGAAGAGAAGAAGTGGAGACGGGCAGAGAAGAATGGAGGGGTCGAATGAGTGAAAGATCGATTCGTTCTTTCGTTTGTCCATTTGTTGGTCACCCCTTTTTTTTTGTTTTTTCCCTTCGGCTTGCTCTGGGAGTGAGTCTGCATGGGGGGAGAGACCTCCCCCTTTGTTTGAAAGTATGATCTGAAATCAGAAAAGCGTAGCTCGACCAATGCTGATGGGAACGTTTTATCCCTTCGTCTTCCGGGTGCGTTTAATGAACTTCCCTTTGAATGAATTAAAACGGAAGGGCGACGAAGAGGTGATCTTTCGATACAGTTTTTACTCGAGTGATGGGAAAAGAAGAAAGGGGGGGTATCGGAGAATTCAAGAAAGTCCTGGTTTTACTTTGATTTTAGGTGAAGAGGGGGGGGGGG
>JAHBMJ010002784.1:0-15000 GCA_018398765.1 Chromera velia
TTGAATAAGATTTCGCTCTGTTTCAACCTCTTTTTCGTCGGGAGTTTCAGAAAAACATGCAATGGACCGTAAGCATACATTGCAAACTTATTTTGTTAGTCGTTCTACAAGGATCTGTCCTCATCCTTTGTCGGTCTGACAGGATCTAATTCGGATTTCCTGTCTGCCCACATCAAGGCTTTCTCATGAACCGCACCTCTGTCTAACAAGTTGCCCTCCTCACTCTTCTTGTGGTACCTCGTCTCTTCTTCTCTGTGCTTCCATGTCCATTCCTTACCATTTACAGCAACTATCAGGGGGTTTTGCTTTTCTTCTCTTGTCCTGTCGGTCAATGCTATGATTGTGCGAGTTATTGATGTGGGATGCAGATTGGGAACCAGAGGTGGTTTGTGGACATTGGTGCGGGGCTGAGAGGGCAACTGAGTTTGAACGCAATCAACTTGCCCGACTCTGTTCAGGTCTGTCTATCGGTTTGATTGCATGCCTCTGTCTGTGCCTATTTGTCTGTTTGCCTGTCGGAGCTTTTGCTTGTCTTCCTGCGCGTCTATCTCGATTTTTGTCTTCTTTTTCTTGTTTTTTATGACTCCTCTCGGTCTTCTCTCTCTCTCTCTCTCTTTCTCTTTCTTTCTTTCTTTCTTTCTTTCTTTCTTGTTTTCTTGTTTTCTTCAGCTCACGTGGTGTGAGAGGTGTATAGACGCAAAAGGCATCTCTGAATCTCGCTCTGTCTGTCGCTTACTTCCGCCCTCCCCCCCTTCCGAGGTCAATCCATTTGCCTGTCTATCAGTACGTCTCTGTCTCCGCATGCTGGCTGTGTCTTTCTTTGCCACACCATCTGTCGCTCTACCTGCCTGGCAAGGGACCCTTCGGCCTGCCTCTTTCTTTCTTTCTTTCTTTCTTTCTTTCTTGCTTTCTCTCTCTCTCTCTCTCTCTTTCTCTCTCTCTCTTCCTCTGTTTCTCCCCCGCTCTCTGTGTCATCAAGCGTCCGTTTGCGCGCACATTCCTCTTCAACGGCCTTCTGGGTGAGTTTACTCATCTCTGAGTGAGCCCCCCTCTATGGGGGTGCGTTGCGGGTTGATTTCACTGTCAGTGTGTGTGTGTATATTCTCCAATGTTCTCGTGACTCGTTGCTATTCTCGCATGTAAAAGGACTGTTTCCTTGTGGTCCCTTGCGTTCCTCGTCTTTCGTGTGTCAGCGTCGAAGAACGGATGAAGACATGATGGAAATGAGAAAATATTTCGTAGAAGGGGACGTTGTCTCGGTCGGTCAGTCAGTCAGTCAGTCAGTCAGTCAGTCAGTCAGTGAGTTAGTCTGTTCGTTTTCTCTCTCTCTCTCTCTCTCTCTCTCTCTCTCTCTCGTTCGCTCGCTCGTTCCCTCGTTCGTGCGCTCGCTCGCTCGCTCGCTCTGTTTGGGTGTACGTATGTGAGAGAGAAAGAGAGGGGAGAGAGAGAGGGAGCATGTGAATGTGACTAGTTTTGGTCACTCGGTCCTTCGATAGTCAGTTGAAGATTTTGGGTTAAGTGGCGATTCACGTAGAGGTCTGAAGAAGAACATTGTGTTTGTCCTTTCCATGTCTGACTGCCTTTCTGTCTTCAAGAATTGCATAAATGAATTCTCTGCCCGACCTACCTTCTGATTTGCCCTGTGCTTCCTTCATTCCCCTTCTCTTCCCTTCCCTTCTAAACAAACCCCAAAAAACAAAAATTCAGACGGAAATCCAAAAGTGGTCCAGCGATACAGTCCAACTGCACACACGAAGCGCCAAGTACGGAAAGGTTAGTGAGCTGCATGAAAATTTCAGTGCAAGTACCCATGCGGGTATGTTGAAAGAAAGACAGAATACCGCCTATCAACACAGAGATAGGAGTCAATGCAGTACGAAAAACGATCCCATTCTAGATTTATTCCTCCCCCCTTCCACCGCAAGCGAAGGACCCTCGTCTTTTCTCTCTCTCTCGGTATCTCTCAAAGTTCAAGACAGAGAAAATTTGATGTCAGCCACTGTGCCTCTCTCTTCCTTTTGGTAGCCTGCATCCAATTTGCAAAAAGTCGAAGAGAGAAAATCTCATATTGTCCCTCTTCGCCTCCTTTGCTCCTTCTCCTCCTGCAAGAAAAGAGCAACAGCCTTTGAGCCATTGTTTCCTTCGTCTCTTCATTCCTTCTCTGTTTTTTTTTTTCTTCCCTTACCGATGATCTCTCTGTCTTCAACCAACTCTTTCCTTTCCTTCTCTCACTGCAGCTGCAAAACGGATGTCTGGTTAAGGTGACTCCGCAGCTGGTCAGTCTGTCTCTCTGAGATGTCCATATGTTGCGAGAGAGACGCAAAACGTGGACATCTTCACGGCTTTCTCCGTCCGTCCGTCCCTCCCTCCCTCAGTCTGTGGCAGCGATGACCCTCCCATCTGGCCTGCAGATCCCATGTAGGCAGAGAGAGCCTTGGAGTCCTCTGACCGCTCCATGAGTCTCCTTCCGTCTCTCTGCATCTTTTCTCTGCCTTCCCTGAGCCTCACTCATCAGTTGGCTGCCGCCCAACAGTTTCCTTCCGTCTGTTGGAATGAGGGAAATGGACCAGGGCCAAGGTGTAGGCTCCTTGCTACTTGCTCCTTTGATTGACTTTCCTCTCTGCATTCAGGTTCGACGGCAACAACTCCACTTCATCAAACTAGCTTGCGGCGTCTCCATTGTTCTCGGATGCAATGGGTGGGTAGATGTGGATGACTGGCTATGCTTTGCTCTTGTTTGTGGAAGCCTGGCTGTCGGGTCTTTGCTTCCGTTGGGGAGTGGATGTGTGTGTGTGTGTGTGTGTGTGTGTGTGGGTGGGTGGGTGTGTGTGTGTGTATGTGTGTTGACAATTTTTCTTCACGCAAAAGCGTAAGTGTAAATGACGGCCTGTAGGGTTCTTCCTCTGTGAGGAATGCGTGTTCGACAATACGTATGGGTGACACTTGCAGGCTTTGGCGGCTCTGCGGCAGCAATCTTGTTTCTGCGAGCATTCACCTGTCTTGTATGCTCCCTTCTTGCACTTGATTGATATGACCTGTGGTCTGTCTCTCGAGGTTTTGTGCTGAATTCTGTAGGGCTCATGTGCAAAAGGGGGGCAATCTGTTCACTTTTTTTTTCTCTCCTCGTCTTTTCTCTCTCGTCTCTTCCGGTCCTACAGGCAAATCTGGGTGGGGCTTCCAAATAGGGACTCCCACCTTGACACCCTCAACTATGCAATGTCGTCTGCCGAGTATGAAAACGTGCCGATAGAAAAGAGAAAGGAGATCGCGAGGGTCGGTTGGTCGTCCCTCTCTCATTTTTCCTGCCTGCCTACCTGCTCTCCTCTGTCTAGTCTCTGTCTCTGTCTTTCTTGCTTATTTTTGGTTTGAGAAGAAAAAAAAAGTGAAGTCTTACTGCATGTCTGTCTGTCTGCCTGCCTGCCTGCCTGCCTGCCTGCCTGCCTGCTTGCCTGTCTCCTTTTTTTTATGAAGAATCGTTCTTTTCATTTTCGTTGGTCAACTTTCTGATTCAAGATGCAGGTGCGGAACTGTATTGCCGCTCTCGGAAAACTGTACATGGATGTTACCCCAGCAGTAAGTCTTTTTCTCGGTGTGACGCGACTGAGCGACCTTTCTGTTTCTGGCTGCGTGTGTAATAGTGGTTGATACGACACTCAGCACTTCTCCCTGGACAAGTGCCAAATGCCGTGAACAATGAACATAAGCCCTTCTCTTGAGATCCATTGCGTTCCTTATGGTGCCGCAAGTGACGAAGTATGTGGAACACTGTACCGCTGCGCATCTCCGGCATCTCATCCTTTCTAATCTATCAACAGAATCAGAGAAATTGAAAAAAAAGAAAAGAAATTGGAAAGAATAGAAGAAAATGCAGTTGAACAAAAAAACATTTTCACGTCTGCAGTCGATCGAGCAGATGTATGAGGCCAGCGTCTCCCTTGAGCTTGACCCCAAAGACCTCCTCTCGGCCTCTCAGGTAGTGGCAGTTGCACGAAAGGCTAGGTTGTTGGAGAGGGAGGAGGAGACATCAAGCAAAAGACGACAACAGAGGGCGTAGTGGAATAACGTTTTGAAGCGATATAAAAACGTCTTTGATTCACATTCTTAAATCAAATTATCTATATATATTTAAATTTATGTCTGTGTAAGTTTTTTATTCAAAACTCCACCTATATAGGCTATAGCATCAATGAACTAGTCAATCAATCAAAACATATTCAACAACAATAATAAACTATTATGTAAATCTATGAAAATCATTCGTGTATCAAGCTAGGTCTTAACTTCAAAATTTATCAATTTTATTGTATTACGCGTAATTCCCCAAAGTTATCTATAATTAGAAATTAATTTTAGATAATCATACAGTTTGATTTAGATGTAATCAGTATGCAATCGTGGTGTTGTCTTTAATGGATAACAATTTCATATGTTAATCAATTATTTTGTTATTTGACTACTACGCAGTCTAAACAGCATAGATTTCATAAGAATCGGTGACTTTTTCATGTGAATTTAAAAGTTAAAAACCAGAAAGTACCGGAGAGTGACGATTCTTAGGGAACAGTGGGAACTCGTTAGGCCCGGTTTGCCGGCCGGGCGTTGCGGGGCCGTAGCCCCCCGCCGTACGCCGATCGAAAGTATATATAGAATACCTAATAGGTGCATGACAGCCGCGGGTGGCGCGCGCGCATTCCGAGCGTATAGTGCGCGCTTGGACACGGAAACAAAGGTCAGTCACGAGACCACAGCAAAGCTGAATTAAGATAAATGACTGCTTTTTCAAGGGAACAGTCAAAGCCAAAGGGCCATGAAACTTGTTCTTGTGTGGAGAACCTCTTCCCAGTCTTTTGCATCATGCATTCGATCGGAACTCAGAAAACCTTGAATGCATGAGTGCAAATATATATATGAATGCCCGTTGGAGTTGAGTCTCGTTCTCTAGTCCTGCATGCATGACGAGCGGAGAGGACTCAGGGGGCATTCGCTCTGATGGGCTGCCTCTCTGGCTTCGATTCGATGTTTGCTTAGCTTCTTCGGGATGGAGTACCGTTTTTGTGTTGGCCGGACTGTTTGCTTTGTTTCTTCTTCGGCAGACAGAGTATTCCTTGGTGTTTCGTTTGCGTCGTTTGTTTTTTGGGAAGGGACAGGCTGCCACTTGTCCGCAAAGTGAAGAGGACTTGTTGAGTACACGGGTGCAGGCTGGCGACGGAAAGAAGACGGGCGTCAGCAGCAACAAAGGCAGGTCGAAAAAGAGGCCGACAGCAAAGCCAAGACAGCAATCGGAGACGGAGAGGGAGCCCGGAATATCTTCATACGAGACCCCCCCCCCAGCCGCGAAGAGTCACACGATGTATGTACACTACGGTCCAGACGACAAGGGGCGGCCTAACTGGGACACCTTCGGCCACTCTCCGTGGGAGAAGCGGCAGGGTCAGCAGACCAATAGACGGAAGATTGTCTCGTCAAAGGAAGACGACTACTATTTGGAGAAGGTTGGCGGGGTCTGGCAAAAGAGAACCAAGGACCGCGTCCTAGAGAAGCAACAGAGATAGCTTGGACATAAATCAGAGGTTTGCTCGTGTGCTTCTACTGACAAATCAAGCCACTTGTCTATGCACCTTGAAAGTATATCAAGAAGACTAGTGGCCCTGTGAGGAACGTGTATCTCTCCCTGAGAACATCACTGGCTGCCCGTTAGTGGTGTGTACTTACTGCATTCTGCATCTAGACCAGTCCGCCTTCCTGCCTGGTTGTTTGTGTGTCTTGCGTCTCTGTCTGCTTGTTTCTCTTTGTTTTTATCTGCGTCCGTCTGTCAGTCTGTCTGTCTGGTCTCTCTGTTCTTCTGTTTATTCTTCCGTCTCTTTACCTGTCTCTCTATCTGTTGGTCTGTCTTTCTGTGCTCTGTTGGTCTGTTGGTCTACAAGCTTGTGTCCCTACCTGCCTCTCTGTAACCTGTGTACTGGTCTCTCTGTCTAGCTGTCAGTCTCGCACAGACAGGCACAGACAGATACAGACAGACACAAACAGACACAAACAGACACCGACACAGACGCAGACACAGACAGACAGACACAGACAGACAGACACAGACAGACAGACAGACAGACACAAACAGACAGACACAGACAGACAGACACAGACAGACACAGACAGACACAGACAGACACAGACAGACAGACACAGACAGACAGACACAGACAGACACAGACAGACACAGACAGAGANNNNAGTCTCGCACAGACAGACACAGACAGACACAGACACAGACAGACAGACACAGACAGACAGACACAGACGGACAGACACAGACAGACAGACACAGACAGACACAGACGGACAGACACAGACGGACAGACACAGATGGACAGACACAGACGGACAGACACAGACGGACAGACACAGACGGACAGACACAGACAGACAGACACAGACACAGACAGACAGACACAGACACAGACAGACAGACACAGACACAGACAGACAGACACAGACACAGACAGACAGACACAGACACAGACAGACAGACACAGACACAGACAGACAGACACAGACACAGACAGACAGACACAGACACAGACAGACACAGACAGACACACACAGACACACACAGACACACACAGACACAGACAGACACACACAGACACACACACACACACACACACACACACAGACAGACTGGCAGACAGACAGACAGACAGAATTTAATTAACTGATTCTCGTACTTATCTTTACGGCGCCTGAATGCAGGTCGTTGCATCTGAATAGACTGAACTAACAAACTTGATTGTATATAATGAAAACGAGAGCTAGAATGAAAGTCATTATGACACCGCAGTCTGAGATTCTGACAATTAGAATTCTGAATATCCTTATACAATAAATTTCATAATTAATATTGAAGGCTGTACTAGCCGCTACTAGGCCTATCACAGAGAAAAAAAAAATAATTTAAGCCCATCCTCGCTTAGTTTTTTTTTTTTTTTTTTNNNNACACAGACAGACAGACACAGACAGACACAGACAGAGACAGACAGAGACAGACAGAGACAGACAGACAGACAGAGACACAGACAGACACAGACAGACACACAGACACAGACAGACACAGACAGACACAGACAGACACAGACAGAGACAGACAGAGACAGACAGAGACAGACAGACAGACAGAGACACAGACAGACACAGACAGACACACAGACACAGACAGACACAGACAGACATAGACAGACACAGACGGACAGACACAGACAGACACAGACACAGACAGACACACACAGACACACAGCTAGACAGAAACAGGCGCTGAGGGCACACCTAGGGACAGTGGGACACATAAATTTAATTAACTGATTCTCGTACTTATCTTTACGGCGCCTGAATGCAGGTCGTTGCATCTGAATAGACTGAACTAACAAACTTGATTGTATATAATGAAAACGAGAGCTAGAATGAAAGTCATTATGACACCGCAGTCTGAGATTCTGACAATTAGAATTCTGAATATCCTTATACAATAAATTTCATAATTAATATTGAAGGCTGTACTAGCCGCTACTAGGCCTATCACAGAGAAAAAAAAAATAATTTAAGCCCATCCTCGCTTAGTTTTTTTTTTTTTTTTTTTCATCCGACGATGTTAGGTGACAAACAACTGTTGTTCAAGTGTTGCATAAGTGTTGTTTTGATGTTGCACAAGTGTTGCTTAGGTGTTGTGCAAAAAAAAAAAGAAAAAAATAATTTAAACCAATTCTGGTTTACTTTTTTTTTTTTTTTTTTCGTTGTGATATGCGTAGAGCCGCTATATAGATTGAGCGTCAGCGAGGAATCTAGCCGGGAATTTAGCAAAATGTAACGGAAAATGCAGAGAAACTGGCAAAACCGTGCTAAAACGAACCCTCAGGTGAACTTAGAAGAGGTTAATTGGGAGGTTAATCCTGTCATCCTGTATTCTTCCGGATATATATATATATATAAATCCCACCCTTTAACTTATACTATTAGTGTACTATCCTACTGTAATCCTATAAGTACTTTACTTCTAGCCATACTTAAATTAAATTCAAGTTAGAATTCAATGTATAAATCTAATTAGTTTGATTGGCACATAATTAGAATGATGACTCCGAGCATGCAATATTCTAATTCGAATCAATTTTTTTGAATGCATGTTTGGCTAGATGTTTGGAAAGCTTTGCATACATTCACAAATCTGACATGAATGAAAAACTTGTCAACGATCGAATTTTTGTTTTCCTAGCTCGCGATCTGCACTTCGAATCGCGTTGTCCTGTCGAGCCTGGGTGTCACTCACGTCTTCTTTTTAGCTCATGAACCATTAGCTCCTGATTCACATGCATCCATCATCAATGATTGGAACAAGTCATCGTTTCATGTATGAGTCATTGTTTCATTTGCATTGAATCCATAAGAACAGCGTGAGGGTCCCAGCTGTTTGCAGAGACGCCCTCCCTCCGCACGTCAGGCCGGGTCGGCATGAACTAACGAATCCCACGCAGTCCATGCAGAAAGCCGCCTAAATCAGGCAGGCCGACGACACCCTGGCCCCTCAACCCTTCAACCCCCCGAGTGCGTACAGTTACAGAGCTGCCCCCATCCCCTCCCCACACGGTCTATCAAAAACCTCCTTCGCTCTTCTTCTTCTTCTCAGACTGTCTTCATGCATGCACCTATCTACCCCGACCCCACACAACACCTCAGGGTCCTCTGAGATTGTTCAGACGGTCCTGGAGGGCGTCAGCAGCAACGCCCTGTAGACAAGGGGGGCGCAGCAAACCGACAGCAGAAACACGAACATGAGGATCAACGGTGAAAACTGAAGAGGCCCCTGGCAGGCCCTTGAAAAAAAAAATGAAGGAGCTGAAAGAATGTCGAGGAAGGAGCATACGCTGCATGCGAAAAATTGCACACCGCACCTGGAGCAGTCAACGTTCATCGTTGTGATACACAAACCGCCCTCGCGTTCTCAAAGAACATTTTCGATCGGACATCCTTACTGACACACACAATTCAGGTGTTCGGAAACTGACTGACTGAGTGACTGACTGACTGGCTGGCTGGCTGGCTGGCTGACTGACTGGCTGACTGGCTGACTGACTGGCTGACTGACTGAAAACTGACTGACTGACCTGTTGGGGCTGCTGAGTGGCGACTTGTTGAGGGATGTCGGGGGCCGCATTGGGGACGTTGACCTTGTTGAGCATTCCGCCGACATCCAGGGCGTGCTCGTCTCCGACTTGTTGTATCAAGGCGTCGACCTGCGAAGAAATGAGAATTGAGGAAAAAATTATGTGTAGATTCAATCAGTCGGTGTCCTTTCTTTGCAGTCCCTCATGAAAAGAAAAGAGGGAAACAAGATGAATCATGTGTAACCCTGCCCAGCCACTCGACAGCCAGAAGAAGACAACGGACCGACGAAGGCAAGGATGGAGACAGAAAAAGAAGGGGCTGGAGGAAGAGGCAAAGCGAAGGGAAAGAGGAAAAACAGGAACAGAAACAGTGAAGAAGGAAGAAGGCGGACTACGCACTAGCTCACCTGGTCGACAGGAGTCGCTGATGCAGTCGTGGAGTCGATGGCGCCTGTCACGTACTCGCCTCTCACATCCTGCACACGACAAAGAGAAGAGAAATACCATGATTCTTTGCAGTTGTGACTGAAGACAAGCTTAGTATGTGAAGGGTAGCAAAAAAAAGCGCTGAATCTGTTAGGCTGACGGGAGGAATACAGGTCCATGAAAAAAAAAATCTGTGGGTGTGTGGAGGGGAGAAACAACGAAAACACCCAGCACAGCTTCTTATGATCTAGGAACTCTCACAGTCTCACATAAATAAATACATGCAGCTACGTACATGCATGCAAGCTCACTCACGCACGCAAACAGGCATATGCACGCAAAGCGCAGACTTTTCCGTGCACATGGGAACATAGAGGGAGGAGTTCACGAGAACAGAAACGGTGGGGGAATGAAGATGAGAAGAAAGAGAAGGGGTCTGAAAGAGTGCCACCCAGGACTAGCGAGAAAATGACAAGAAGAGAGAAAGGCGGGGAGAGAACAGCAAGGTCTAGGTGAGAGCCGACTGACAGACAGACAGACCCACGACCGAACGTACCAAGTCCTCGAAGAGCTTCTCGAATGCATCCATGTTCGTGGTAATGCTCTCGACATTCATGGAGTTCAGAGCCTTCTGGAGACCCGGCACAGCCTTGTAGATGTCCTGAGTCATCTGCATACATCATCAAACAAGGAAAGAAGAACCCAGAAAAGCACGTACGGACATTGAGACCAGAACAAGCCTCTGAAACTTCCTCCTCAAGTTGAAGACTCGTGTTGTCTGTCTGCGGGATCAGTACCTCAAAACATGCAAACTAGGTGACAAAACCAATCAAGTTAGGAGAGAAATAAGGCAGGCACACAGTGACGCAAAAAGGGGGGAAGGAGAGAGAAGGGGAGGAAAAAATGGCGACCCGGACGAAAAGTTGAAACACACATGAGAGAGGGAAAGAACGGCCGAATGAGACGTAAGCAGGCAGATGCACCGACAATTTTGAGACATACAGGGAGGAGAAAAGGTGCGACGGGAAGAAAGCGTACAGAGATCGAGAAGGGCCACGGAGATGAGATGAAGGAGACGGAAAGTGATCGAAGATGTGACAAGGAGAAGTGCGTGACCGATCTTGGCTAGACTCATGTTTGCAGCGGAAGGGTTCTTCATCAGTACGGTCACGAGCATCCCCAACAATCGAATTCATGACTGACCTCTTGAGATCTGGTTGCTGAATCTATTCGACTTGCTACTGCATCCATTTTGGACGATAGTTTTAGATAGTTCAGCGCTTCGTGCTTCTTCCTAATTGCGTTCTGCGCGTAGATCTGGGCTCCATCCTTGTTGCCCTTCTCGATCGCCGACTTGATCTTCAGCTTCTCTGCCTTCTCCTCCTTCTCACACTTCTTCGACATACGCGCCTACAGAGATGAATACGCACAAGGAAAGAGACAGTTCAATGCAGGAAGTCATCTTCGAGTGCATCTAGAGACTTCAGGAAAGGCCACCGATCTCATCAGCCCGGCCTTTCAAACTCACCAGTTCTTTGCTCTTCAGGCGCATGTTAATGATTGTGTCCTGGATTGACGGTTTGGCTCCCATCTTGCTTGCTCTGCGGTGAGTCAAAGAGGAGACGATCGAAGTTGACCACTAACTTCTCTGGAGTTGTCTGCAACCACAAAGGCTAAAGAGAAAGATTCCGATGATGAACCGTGATCAACAGATACGGTTCTACAGGAAGGCTTTGCTAGAAACTGAGTCAGTTGTTTGTCAGTTGATTGACTCGGCTATCTGTGCACTGATTCTTGTGACAAAGAAAGACAGTGAGGAGCCGTACATATATAGAGGAGCCGAATCCGATCCGCGTGATGATCCGTGTGTGCTTGCAAAAAAAGGAGCCGATATAAATTGCGCAAAAATTAAGTCTGGGTCCCCAACCGCGGCTCCTTGCCACCCGGCATTGGGCTCAGTGCCTGGCACCCTAGCTGTGTCAGCTTCACTTCCTTTCGAACTGTGTTTGCCCCCCCCTTCACTTCTTCACTCTCACTGCTCTGTCTGCCCTTGAATTATCAGTCGCTGCATTGTTTGCAATACACCAGTTGCGACCAGTGCGTATTTTGTTCAATGGATGGCAAGGAAGGTGAAGCACGCTGCTCAGCCAGGAACCCACGGTCTGAACTTCGTGCATGTGCGGACGCATGAATCGACACAATCGTTTCGACGAGGGACTTTTTGGGCATATCGCTGCGGCATCTATCTGGAAATTTGGGAGAGAGCTAATGCCAATGACGATGCCCAGCGACACCAAACAACGCGCGAGCACGAAGGTCAGTCAGTCAAGAAGGGCATGCATGCACTTTCTCATGTGCACAGTGGCACGTGTTCCATAAGTATGTCCATCAGAAGGAGAAGACATCCAGCAGAGCCGCTCAGGCCCCGTCAATCAATCAATGTATGGGGTTGTGTATGTGTCCGTTGAGCCCATGCATGCATTTAAATTTGCATCTCCCACAAGTGTGCACGGGGTTTTCGAGCAACTTGAAGGCCGAACCACCATGGTGGCAAGGCATTGCTTGATCGAGTGAGAATTCCCGTTCACATCAATGTGGGAAAGGGAATTGAGTCGTATTTTACTCGTCATGAGTGAGTAGGCCACTGGGAAAAAAACTGATATACCACTCTTTCCTTTCCGTTCCTCCACAAAGGCGTCGGTCGACTTTCAAGCTCAGGTCGCTTTTTGGACTCTCAAATGGTCGCACCCTAGTGGTCGTGTGTGCTGAGTGTTTTCGCACATTGTGTACACCGGGCAACAGACCATTCTATAGGCTTATAAGGTCACCAGCATGCGTGCTTGCGTATGAGTCAAGCCGCAGGTTTTCAAGCAACCATAAGCCGTAGCTGCCATGCAGTGACGATAGGTAGGGGGTGTACATCTCCGCTGTGATAAAAATCTGTCCGATCTGTTGTCATTTGTCTCGAGATGAGGGAAGGGTGGAGACGCGGGGGACGAACTTCGACGACGAGACCACATAGACCTCGGGGCACCGTCGTGAACGCAGCACGCAGTACTTGGGGAGTTCAGTAAAAGCAGCAGAGCAATAAATACACACAGAATCTCGGAGGGTTCTCGTCGATGAAAGACAATGAATGACACAGATGCGTGTACGTGTGTGCGTTCATGCGACCGATTTTTACTTCGATCTGTTGCAATCTGTCTACTGCGCAGAAATGGGAAGCTGAGCAACAGGACGCGGGAGGGGGATGCTTTGGGCACAACGGATCCGCTTCGCACCTGTGGGACCGCGGTGACAGCAAAACAGACACGATCAGGACCGGTGAGTTGATATGTTTAACGAGACTGTCTATGCTTCCACTTTTTTATTTTGTGGTCTTGTGGCTGATTCCCTGGTTTGAGTCATTCTTGTATTCATTGATTTAACGACAGTCATCTGTTTGCTGTTTTGTTCATTCTTATTGATTCATCAAATCACTCATTCATGCATGCCTTCCTGGACTCTTTCATTGATTCATTCGTCCACTCATGCGCCCATTCATTCATTGATTGGTTCGAAGAGGGGGGGGAAGGGGGAGAGGGAGAGGGAAAGCGCGAGTGAGAGCGGAGCGAGTCAGACTGAGTCACTTGAGCCGCGATGCCATGCAGATTATCAGCCAGCGAACCTATCAGCAAGACTTTGTCAGCGAGTCAATTCTATGCAAGCTTCAGGCGGCGTCTTTCTCTGTTGAAACTAATATTCTTGCAGGCTGCCTGTACCTTGTATGCGCTCTCAAAGGCGTACATTTGTTCACTTCTCTATTTTCTGAGTATAACAAGCAATCTAGCAAGCAATCTAGATAAACAATAGACAATGTTACTTAATTCTCTTAGTTTTCTCTATCAAAACGCAATATCTTTTTATTCTAAAAATTTAAACACTCACTACTTCTTCACTATACACTCATGTGTACCGGGTCTAGTTAAATGTGTTGTTAAGCTCTTCCCTTGAAGTCTTTCTCTCTAGCTAGCTTTCTCAGTATTAGCCTAGGTATCAGCCTATGGAAGCTAGAGATAAAGTGGTTTGCAGCCTTAAGGTTCGTTACCTTATGTGTATACTTATGACAAATTACATATAATTATGGATTAATCGATCATAACTTCAGAGCCTAAGAGAATACAAACCTAGAGACAATTCAGATGTAGACTCAGACAAGAGTGCAGGACAACCGTAAAATGAAAGGCTTTAAGAAGCAAAAAAATAAAAGGAAAATTAATTTAGAGGATGTATACACAAAAAAAATAAAAGAAAATATAGAAAAAACTAGAGGAAAAGCGCGTACATTGTAGTACTATTACATTTTCTATATAGAATCCTACAGTCTGAACCGTAGACAAAACCATGCATCATGAAGATACGACTAGCTATAGATACGACACATACGAGCATCTATCGATTTATAGCAACATGTTGCTCTAGATGTTGCTAAGTTATGGTACAAACACTGCAGTGGATCCCCATAGCCCACTACAGTCGTCAATGTGCAAGGACCTGCTCCGAGCTACGACAGGCTGCTGCATGCGTGATCCGGCCCGAGCACCAGTCAGGTAAGTTACAGACAGGGCGTGCTGCCAGTATGAATGGACGCATCTCAATTGAGGGCGTGGAACTAGGCGTGGAAAGGAAGAGCCGAGCTGCCAGCTAGTGAGCCTGTGAGTGTACTGCTCTTGCGTTGGTGGTGTGATGTGCCTAGGTGATGTGAGGCCTGGGGTCCGTCTACGTACGACTGTTCCTAACTGTTCGTGCATGTGGATGAGATAAATTTGTCAACGGCATTGATCAAAGTGCCTTCTTGGTCGAGATTCATTCAGATACTGAGCGAGACAACGAAGAGAGCAGACGACTACGATAAATTTCAGCTCACAGCAGCGGAGTGGGGAGTGGAAGCGACGGGAATGCATATGGACTGCATGTGTAGGGATGGAATGACGCTAGCTGCAGTTGATCTGCATCCTCCCCTATTTATTCCCTTCACCCTTGTCAATTAAGCATGCAGAATCGTTTTGGTGATAAGACAAACAATAGAGCTACAGCCATCCTGAGAGAGCACTATTGCCCATCCACCGGGCCCCGTGCATCAATTCGTCTCGCGGGTTCTCTGCTTCTCGTTGAGGGATAAACAGTCGGATGGGGGAAGAAGAGGGAGAGCAAGAAGTGGGTGCTAGGGGGTGCATAGTTTACTTTCTCTCCCTCTCCTCTCTCATTGTGTTAGCTGAAAGAGAGGCAAATCAAGAGCGTGAGAAGAGAAAAAAAGGAGACGGTCCTTTATCCACCGGCCTCTCTCTCTCTTCCTCTCTGCGTGCATCCACGCAAACACGCAGATACGACGCTCCCCATTTTTCCACCTACCATCCCTCCCCTCCCCTCTCGCTCTTCCTTTCGC
>JAHBMJ010002785.1:0-15984 GCA_018398765.1 Chromera velia
TGCCTGCCTGTCTGTCTGTCTGTCTGTCTGTCTGTTTTCCTGTCTGTCTGGCTGTCTTTCTGTCTGTTGCCTGCCTGTCTGTCTGTCTGTCTGTCTGTCTGTTTGTCTGTCTGTCTGTCTGGCTGGCTGTTTGTCTGTCTGTCTGGCTGTCTGTCTGTCTGTCTGTCTGTTGCCTGCCTGTCTGTCTGTCTGTCTGTCTGTCTGTCTGCCTGCCTGTCTGTCTGGCAGCAAGAAAAGCAAGGCAGGCAAGCAAGGCAGGCAGGAGACAGCCACAGACAGCCAGAGACGGCCAGAGACGGCCGGAGACGGCATACAAGTTCCGTTAAGTGCCTCGTTATACTAAGCGAGAGGCGAGAGACGAGCAGCTTCAGCGGAAAGGTCGTGGGTAAGCCATGGTGGGTCGACGAGAGACGAGGACGGTCGACGGTGGGCGAGTGGGTGGGGAGGACAAAGACCGGAAGGCGGGTGGGCGCACCATTTTTAGGGGGGCGATAGATCACCTTACCTTGGGAGACGTCTCTTCGGAGACGGCCCGCCACCACCGCCATGTTGTGGGACGGGGGGGGGGTCCTCTGCGGCGCGCCCCCTTTGCCACCACCACGAAGTTGGGGGACGCTACATATAGGCTGTCAGGGGCGATGTCGATCGGTCATGCCACGTGCAGCGCCGCTGCGCCAGGCCAAGCACGCCAATGATGAATCATTGCCATATCATTGCCAGAGGCATCCTCTGGCTCATTTGCCGTCATTCACAGATGTTTCACTCCACTATACACAGTAATACCGGTGCCTGCATTTGGAGCGACTGAGGAATTACAAGTGAAGGATGAACGCAAGAGGAACTGATCCAACTTCTGTCAAACTGCGTTCGTGTGTGTACAGACTGAACAACACGAATCTGTCTCTTTCCGCTGGACCGGGCCGCTGAACGGAGCTCAGCTCCCGGTTGGGTCTCTGAGAAGAGGATCGGGACCCTCCGCCCTGGCAGAGAATGGAAACTTTCGAACGAGAGGCACTGCCGCAAGAGGGGCTGGGAAGCAATTGCCGTACGTACACCAGTCTCTTTGTTCTCTCAATCTTTCTGTTCGGTTGTTACGTGATTGTTGCGTTTTCCGGAGACACCAAGGGCATAGGGGCCTTTGAGATTTGGAGCTCCCCTGGAGAGTGGCAAGGAGGCCCCAACGGCTTCCCTCACCTTGTCAATGGAGACGTCGGCGTTGCCCCTCCCCCCCCTCCCGACCTTCTGGACCCCTCCCCCACCCCCTCACTACCCCCGTCTCCAACGGACGAGACTGAGAGCCCACCGCAGTCTCTTGAGTCGGCTGACGAAAAGAAAGAGGCAGAGCAGATGGTGAAAGGCAAAGTTCCGGAAAGTCCATCCAGCACTCTGTCAGAAACCCCTGTCCCCATCGATGCTGCTTCTACCAATCCATCTCCGTCTCCTCTCTCACCATCTCCCGCTGTGCCTGTGTCCTCTTTACAGACATCCACAAGTCCTTTCCCCACAAACCAAACACTTACACATCCTTTGGGAACAAACCAGACAGTCGCAAACGCAACCTCACAAAGCGTAGAGGCAGAAAAAGAAGGAGCACATCCGCGTAATTCCACAATTCCCTATACAGAGCCTGACCAAATTGCGTTTGTCCAAGGGTACCGGAAAGCGTACAGAGCAGACCCCCCCTCCCTCCTAGTAGAAAACTGGCTGCCCTTCGCGGCCTCGCAGCAGTGCCTGATTCACTCGCCTGTGTACGACAAGATCCGCCAGGAATTGTCCCCCTTCAGGCAGATCATTCGTCAGTCGGCCTCGAGAGAAGAGGGCCTCCTGATTCTGAAGACGCTGCTGATGGCTGCAGAAGAAGAGGCCAAGAAGGCACCAGGGAGATTTTCTATTCTCAGAATAGAGGGGGGGAAGATCACAGCCCCCATGAAGAAGAGAGGCACGATGGAGCGGATTGTGTATCCAATCGCGAGTCTGCTGCCAGAGAATTTGACAACGGTGAGTGTGTGTGTTTGGAGTCAGGGGGACCTCTTTATCTCTTTCTCTCTCTCCCTCTTTTCAGGTCTCTGTCTGCCTGTCTGCCTGTCAGGGACGTGTGCCATGAGACGACGCACGATTTGCCTGCATCTCTGCCTGTCCTGTTTTCTTTCGACGTCTGCCCATTTTCTCATTTGAGTCTGTCTGTCCTGGTCGGTTCGTGGGTCTTCGTGTGTATATGTCTGCTTGTTTGCCTGGCTTGCTGGCGGCTACCTTTTCTTTCAATGATCCCTCGTACAAGGGCAATCACTCAATGACCAACACAACCCTGATCGATGTGCATGCATGTAGATATGGAACCTGATGGACGAGCCCAAAGTTGTCTTAGGCCCCTCAGGAGTGTCTAACCAAAACGCCACGTCTCTCTTCGCAAGGCTTGGACTCGAGCTCCCCAGCGACCTTCCTTCCTCGGACCCCTCCCCGCCCCCCTTTCGGTTGAGAGGCTCCAGCAAGGCATCACAAGCGAAGGAGAAAAAGAGGCAAGAGTTTGAAAAGATGAAACAAGCAGAGAAAGACGAGAAAGAACCCTTCAAGACGCTCACGCGTCCCGCGAGCGTGCAGATATCCCGCCATCCGTCCGTGATTGTACAGAACAACGAGTTCTTAAAAAGGAAATGCGAAAACGACCCCAACTTTCCAAAGCTCTCCCATCTACACGGGTTTCCCCTATGGGGCGCCTCACCTGCTTTTACAGACTTACCCATGCCCATCTTTTCCCAGTCAAAGGCCAAAATCTGCGGATTTGCGGATCTGACTGTTCCATCTGATTACTACGTTGATGCTGCCAAAGTGCTGTCTGACGATGCAAAGGATGCCGAGAGAGCCAGTCAGAGAGAGGCGAAAATGCTGCCGTGGAGAGAGAAGAAGAGATCTGTCTTCTGGAGAGGGTCGACAACGGGAAACAAATTCGACAGGAAGATGGAATCTGCAGGGGCTCTTGGGGAGAGTCATAGAATCCGATTGGTCACATTTGCAAACGATCGGTCAGTCCGGACTCGTGCTTTTTTCTTTTCGTTGGTCTCTCTCTCTCTCTCTCTCTCTCTCTCTCTCTCTCTGCTGTCTCTCTCTCTTCTGTCTGGTGTGTCTGCGTCTCTGTGTGTGTGTTTTTTCTTGTCCCCTCTCTTTCTGTCTGTCGGCACGGCTTCTTCAAACATTCTCCTCTGCCCCCTCTTGTATTCTACCCGATTTTCTCCCTCTCAATCGCTCGGTTCGGTTTGTACGTACTCCCGACAGCTGTCTGTAACCTGTCCACTGATTCGCAGGGGAACTCTCGTTTCATTCTGTCATTGTTTCTTTTTCCCGCGCCCGCTTTCTCTCTGTGCGTCTTGCTTATCTCTCTCTCTCTGTGTGTGTGTGTGTGTGTGTGTGTGTGTGTGTGTGTGCAGAAACGCGAATGAGCACTATCAGATCACAGATGTGGCCATTGCCAAGGGGGGAGTCATTCAATGCACTGGGGGCGTGTGTGAGAAGTTGAAGCAGAAGCTGACGATCAGAGACAAGGTTCCCATGGATGTTATGTTCACACATATGGTCAGTGAGTGAGTGAGAGGGCCTGTATGTCTGTCTGTCTGTCTGTTTGGGTATCGTCCTGTCTGGCTGAGTTTTCTTCCTTGTGCTTGCCGGCTTTGACCGTTTTCATTCGAGAAGCTAGCTGCGCGTTCTCACAGTGATGCACGGCCACTCATGAATAGTTCTTGCGGCTTTTTTCGTTCTCTCGTACCTCTAGGTACATTTTCCTTCGGAGTTTGGCCTTCTGAGTGCATGGGAGTGTCGTTAGTGTCGTGAGGACTGCTGCTGGTCGAGAGAGGAGAGTGGGGGAGAAGAGAGGTCTCTGTTGACTCCTGGGAGGATTTTGAAGACATACAGAAAGAACAGGCATGCACCTGCAGACGTAGATGCACAAATGCTGCTGCTTGCATGGATGCAGATGCTTGTAGACGTGGACGGCAACTCTTTCAGTCGGAGAATTACGGACTTTTGGAGCAAATCTGTCAGTCAACCAGTGTGTCGATCAGAAATGTGCGTGTGCATGTGTGTGTGTGTGTGTGTGTGAGAGAGAGAGAGAGAGAGAGAGAGAGAGAGAATATGGTCTGTAGTTGAGCCGGTCCACGTATTACTATAGCGACTTGCGGCCGCTCGTGGGAGCGTTGGTGGATTGAATAAAGGTGAAAAGGATAGGCGGGAGTTAGGAAAGGAGGGAAGACCCAGCGGATGCACGTGTGTGCGTGTTTACAGACTTTGAGGACAAGCTAGAGAATGTATTTTTTTATCTGCGTACTCGAATCTGCTTGCCTGCCTGTCTGTCTGGGGGTCTGCCTTCCCGTCTTGTTGCTGTGTTAGTGTGCAGAGAAAATGGATTCGGTATTACGTTTTCAATCCTCTCAACTGGCTTTGCTGTCTCTTCCAGGCCATGCATTTCTTTTTTGTCGAGCGTGCCTGTCTGCAATCAATTTTCCGGGGACGCCCGCACGGCTTTTTTTGCGAGTATGCATTGGCGTTTCGATCTGTTGTCCTGAAGGTTTATGGTGGGCTCGTGTGAATCTCCGCCTGCCAAGAATGAGAGAGAGGAAGAAGATAAGATCGAAAGGCATCCATCTTCTTTTGTTTGTTTTTGTTTCCCTCCCTCCCTCCCCATGCAGGTCTCTGTTGTGTTGAAGATCCAGGGCCTGTTCAACGATTGGTTTGACGGTCTGATGACCCCCTGGGTTGACTACGTGCCGATCTCTCTGGACTTCTCCGACTGGAACAGGAATATCAAGTGGGTATTGGATCACCAGGTTGAGGCGAAGAGGATTGCAGAGAACGGACACAAGAGGGCAGTGGCCCATTTACGTCTGGAGGATATGCAATGTTTCCTTCTCCGGCTGCTGCTGGAATTCGACGCTCTCTTCAATGGGAAGGGGGGCGAAGAACAGGACGAGGGAGACGAGGAGAGCATACCCCAAGAGGGTGGGAGAGGGGCAGAGAGTGTGGCTCTGGAAAGACAGAACGAAACGGAGAGTGTTGGTACTAAGGCTGAAGAGGGAGCACAAAGTGGCCCCTCTCGGCCAGAACAGGGGGCGTCACCTGTCCCCCCGGTTGCAGGTGAAGATCGAAGTCAGGAAGGGGGGCGGGGAAGAATTCTACTGAAACTGCCAGTAGAACAATCGGGACTGATAGAAAGGGGAAGCACAAGTGAGGTTCAAGCTGGGCAAGAAGGGAAGGCGGGGTTTGAAAAGGCAAGCACGCCTCTGCCTCACCCAGAATCATCAAAACGAAGCAGGGCAGGAGGAGGGGGGTTCAGTCCCGCTTCTCTAAACCGTCTGGCTGCACGAGTTTTCCGACCGTTGCTGGCTCCTATCTGGCCGCACATCTCGTTCAATTAGTATCAATTAGCACAAAGACTGTGACAAAGTAGTTGTGAAACAGTGAAAGTTTGTAGGCGCTCCAAAGAAAACAATTTTCATATATTATGACACTGATTCAAATTTCATTGATATTCATTAACACTTATATCACCGTTCATATATCTTATTCACAATTTTTTATTGATTGATTGATTGATTGATTGATATGTTCCGCCCTAGGGCCTTCCCCCCATTATGTTCTATTCTACCCTGAAAAGGGTTTAGTTTTATACCCGTAAAACCAGCAGGAATATAGAGCAACCTACCATTTTTTTTATAATGGTGAAGTTAGGTTAAAGCCAGAGAGCTACTACTTCGGCTCTGGCCAAACTGACATGTACTTACTAGTGCTCATATGTCATAGTATACAGATTTTTTTTTTCTTTTCTGAAAGAGATTGAAACAACAAAAAGTCTGGATATGCAGGTTTTTGTTTAAGGAGTTGCAATGCTGAATCTAAAAGTTTATCATCACAACTTAGGCTTTCTATTTACTGTCACTCTTATTCGATTTGTTAGTCACCGTCAGTGTCCCTTAGTGCCTGTACCACAGATACTACTACTGTACTAACCGCATACTAGCGAAGGAACACTCCCCCCGTGGCTGTTTTCTCGACTCGTGTAGTAAACTGAAGCCCTGATCAAGGCTATTTGAGTTTAATTTGGCTTTCATGCACCAACCCTGCAACTCTGCTGTATATAGGTCTAGTGTGGTATGCAGAAATTCGTTCACACAATTTATAGGCCCCATGAGGCCCACAAAGTCTGTATCAGCTAGAGCGATGCAAATTAAATGTTTTTTTTTTTTAACGCATGGGGCGGTATACATGCATGCATCAATCATCAAATATATATGCTGATCGATCGAATTCAGACAGACTTGCGATCAAAGTCTATACATTGACATCATACGTACCGGAAGTGTGCATTGAGTCGAAAGCAGAGGAAGTGCAAGTCAAGAGACTTTGTGCAAGTGTGCACAGGACGAAAAGTCAACAGGGACACCGGGAGAAAACGCTTCACGAGTTTCCAGACGAACGAATGACAACGTCTGAATCAAGCCGACGCTGTAGCGTCTGAACCCAAACCCACAGCTGTCAGTCGTCTCAGCCCTTTTGTTCAGCTGTGTAGCCATGTGGTTAAGAGAAAGAAAAGTCCGTCTGCGGTTTCGGTGGCTGTGAAAGTACAAAGAAACTCCATGCAGGCCCTGGTTTTCCAAGTATATGTGGTTTTCACAACAGTGCATGCCGATCAATTTATATGCCCTGCCGCCCTGACTTGCACACTGAAAGCCAATTTTCTCACTCTCTCTTATGTTTCACACTTGATTTTGCTCCTTTGCGGGTAAATCAGAACAGGAAAGGGGCTCCAGGCACCAGTGTGATCAGAGTGTAGAACCATCACTTGCCATGCATTCATGCAGTCTCCGTCCAAAAGAAAGATTCAAAATCGATCACTTAATTCCCTGCCGACTTCAACCCTGTGTTCCTTCCATTCTTTTCACATACCAATCTCTGCCTCCTTCTGTTTGCTTCTCTTTCTGGGAGTGTGCAGAAACCAGATCGATCCTCTTCAAGAAGATTCAGCACAAAACGCTTTGCAACGCCGAAAACCCAAATGCAACCACAAACAAATCCCACGGAACTCCACCGAGAAGGGAATGTCCTGGGCCCATTGGCCTCACAGCAGCAGCTGCAGGATGAGGCAGAGCCAGAGGAATTGTCCCTATTCGATTCGATTCGTGCCTTTGCCTCCGGCCAACCAATGGGCCCCGGCATGCCCTACAAGTCTGTTCTGCGGCCCTCGCGGGCCCTAGACAACTGTTGTAACCGTCAGTCCCCGACGCAGGCAACCTCCCCCTCAGGCCACCGAATGAGAGGGGGGGCAAATCTGAGACGATCCTCATCCACCCTTCACAGGTCGGGCAGTAGAAAGGAGGTTAGGGGAGTGGGAGGGGGGGCAGTCATGCGGCGGTGTCACACCAGCAACAACCGCTTGGTTTCCTTCTCTCTGGGTGGGAATCTCCACGCAACAGAGACCACACACCATCGACAGAGAAAGAAAAGCCAGAAGCCCAACAGGAACACCATCCACATGATCCCCCCCCATCCAGAGGACCCGACTTCTCCTGCCTTCTCCATTTTGGATAGGCACATTCCTGTTGGGGTCATGACCACCAGCTCCGCCCAGGCTGACCAAGAGACCCCGCATCTCCACTCGTTGCCGCAACTCAAACAGCAACAGAGGAATGACCGGGAGGAGTCGAGGTATCAGAAAAAACAGCATGAGCAGCATGACTACGAGCAGGACGAGGGAAACAAACAGATGCTTTTCGACAACGAAGGTAAATATCCTAGAGCAATACAGACAGGAGAGGGTGGCAGCTGTCTCCTTATTCCGGTAAGCTCCACTGGACACGCCAATAGAAAGCTTTCAGATACCCATCACACCCGTACAAGGCCCAGGCATGCCCAGAGCCCGGTGACCCACAATGTGAGCAAAAGCACAAGAAGAAACCGTTCGCCCCAACTCGACTCATTCGACCTCGCGCGTCTGGAGGTGAAAGCTGCGTTGGCTGCCGAAGAGAAAGAGAGGATCAGAGAGCTGGTGCTCAAGCGGTGGCAGAACCAGAATGAGCGGGCTGCCCTCGCCCCCGACGCAACAGAGATGTCAGAAAACACATTGAACAAAGACCAGAAAGAGCAGAAAGGGAATAGGGAAGAGAACAAAGGAACAGAGATGCAGGGGGTTGAGGAAGAGCGGGATGGTGGGTCAGGGAAGGTGTGTATGAGAGAGAAGACCCGTTCCAAAATGAAGAATCTTCTCAGAGGGTTCAAGTCGTTCTCTTCGGAGGAATCACAGGAGCAAAAGAAGAAGGAGGAAGAGGAAACCGAGAGGGGACGAGAACACGAAGAGAAGGAGGAAGAGAGAGAGATCAACGAACTCTCCGTCGTCAAAAATGCGACTCAGGATCGACAGATTCTGAACAGTCAGAGCGGTCGGACCTCTCCGCTTGGAAGGAGAGAACAAGGAAGAGCAGAAGAGAAAGAAGAAGAAGAAGCAGCCCCCCCTCATACAGAAGAACTCTCAGAATCAACAACTCTCTTTTCCAATTTTCCTATTCAGCAACAGAGGCAACAGGAAAGTTCACAAGACACACAAGCAAACAGTATCATTTCGCGTCTCCTGCTGAAAGCCCATCTCGACCGTTCCCGCAGACGAGTCGACCAGCTGGTCTCTCTGTCGAATCTCCTTCAGGCACAGCCTGCCGCAGTAGCACAAGCAGCAGCTGCAGTAGCTGCGTCTGTCAAGAAGCACCGACCTCTCTCGGCAGTCAGAGAAGGTCTTGAGGACGAGGAAGAGGCAACAGAGGAGGTGGGGGACCACAGGGATCTCATTGAGGCACTCCAGAATAAGGAACAAGAAGTATCTGTCCTTGGAGGAGAGCTGGAGGAGGAGGGAGAATCCTCTCTTTCCGTTTCCCCTTCTCTGTCCCTTTCCGTCTGTCTCTCTGCCCCGAATAATTGTGATTCAGTCTCCGTCTCCTGTCCATCCCCCCAGAAGAAATGTGAAGGGGCAGAAGAGGTCGAAGCCCTGTCCTCTCTCTGCGCGAACGAGCAAGAAGTCCCTGTCCCTTCCTCCTCCTCTTACCATTGTTCTGCTGCCGAATCAATCTCCCCCTGTTCGTCCATCTCGGGGGGGGGCGACTCCAGTGCAGAGAACCCCTCCATCTCCTCCACTTCCTCTTCGTCCTCTTCTTCCTCCAATCCGTCAACCTTAGAGTCTCACGAAGAAGCAGCAGAGGGAAAGGAGGGAGGAGAGGTTGGAGAGACGAGAGAAGTGTCCCCTCCTCAAGTTGAAGAAGCATGCCGACAAATGGGTCATGAACCTCCTGTTGACGTTGAAATCAATCAAAGGGAAGTGGAGAAGGGTGAAGTTGAGGAGAGCACGGAGGAAGGGGAAAACCACTTGGAAGCAAACCGAGAGGCATTTCGCCTGCCGTGTCCCCCCTCTCCACCCTCCTGTGGTGGTGTCTCTCTTTCTCTCCTTGCAAGCGAAAAAGAGAAACAAAGCGTCTCTAAAAAAAAAAAAGAAGAGGAAGAGGAGAATGGAGATGAGGAGGAAGAAGAAGGGCTTCAGAGGGTCTCAGGATCTGTCCTCGTCCGTTGCCTCCGTGTGCCTGTGTGTGTTGCCCCCTCTTCGGGCGCATCCAATGGAGAGGAGGAGACTCCCTCAGAAGAGGATGCTGTTCAGCCTCTGTCAGAGTCGCCGTCAGTATCACTGGAGGATGAAAAGAAGGACGAAAGAAAGACACAAGAAAAGCAAGAGCGGGAGCGAAGAAGGGAAATAGAGGTCATGGGGAGTCAACACCAGAGAGGAGAAGAGGACGTGAGCTCGCTCCGGAATGAGTGGAAACAAGAAACAGGAAAGGAAGGGGAAAAAGGAGAATTCCAAAGAAACGTCCTCTATTCGGAGGGTTCTGAAGAGATTCAGGCTGCAACTCAAGCTGCTTATCCACAGTCCACATTGCAGGTAGCCTGTGCAGAGACAGAGGAAGGTTGCCGAGTATGGCCAGATATGGGGAGGCTGTGGCCTGATGTTGAAGTCGAAACTGAAAATAAGGACAAACAAAACGTAGACACAAAATGTGAGGAGGCCCCAGTCCCTTCGGACACAGAGCGCTTAATTCATTTCGACCCTCTTACATGTACTCCTGGACAGACCACCCCCCCAGATCCCCACTCCGTTCTTGTTCTTCCTTCTCCTCCCACAGGCGCTCCACTCATCGTCTCCCCTCCTCGAGCACTCCGACACGAAGGCAGTTATGTACCCCCACCCTCTGATGGCGGTGTACAGCTTCAATGCCTCTCACCTTCTCCGTCAGGCTCCTTCTCCCCCCTGCTCTTCTACCCCCCCACTAGGGCACACCAGGCACCGGCAGTCCCCCAAACGAGGGGCGGCCTCGTGGTCCCCCCCCTCGCAGCCCCCCTCAGTCTCTGTGCCCCCCCTCTCATGGCCTGCCCTGCCCCCCCTAGATCCCTCAGCCCTCCCCACCGTCCCAGTCCCCTTGGTACGGTGCCTGTCATGGCTACAGTGGGAGTATCCACCCGAACACCGGGCTCCTTCCAACCACCGCTACAGAGAAAGTTCGGACAACTACACCGAGACACTACGGGCACACTGCCGGGTGCCTACAGATCTCAGAGCGTTGCGGTGTCTCGTCCGTCCCTCCTCATCAAACCTCCCTACGCACCCCTCCGACTAACGATGACGGCAAGAACACCCCTTCCGTCTGCCCCACCTTCCCTCCTTCCCCTCCGCACACTCCGCAAACAGCATCACTCCCAGTCTGCAGTCTTGCTGGAGGCTCCTGACAGCCCCCCGCCACCGGCCCCCTCTTCCCCCATTCCTCCTCTTTGGCACCACACAGCCAGCAGAAAAACTCCACAGAAGTACCCGCCTGCAGTCACACCCTCTCGAGCTCTCCTGAGACCTCCCATGCGACCGGTTCACCAGATTCCTCTTGCGCCGGGTCCCGCACTGCCCCACACACCCGCACACACCCTCCGCACAGCCAACCAGGGCAGCCCCGCCCCTCCAACCCCCCAAGCTCTGCTGCGTCTCCAAACGCCTATCAGAAGACCACCACCCCATGCCCATGCAGGTTTTCTGACTACTTCTCTTCGACCAAAATCTGTCGCTCCTCCCCCCCTGCGGCTTCCTCTTCATGCACTGGACAGAGCTGCTTCCTCTGTGTCCGTTCTGCCTCTCCGTCCTCCTCATGGACCGACTCCCCTTTCCCCTCTCCGCTCTGTTTTTGATCCTCTCGGAGGCGTTTCTTCTGCGTTCACCGAACTCCGCACTGCAGGCACAGCGCCGGAGTGGACGGTCGGGAGGCCCGAGAGGGCGGTGCACAGAGCTGTGGAGAGGCTCCGAGGGGGGGGATCGAAGTTGACTCTTCCCTGGAGGTAGCCGGCAGAGTCCAGTCACACTCGATCATGCGTGCGTCCATTCTTTCGGATGGCTTCAAGTGAGGGAAAAGACGTGGATGAATAGAGGCATGGGCAAGAGGAGGGGGGATGTCCTCCCCCTACTCGTTAAGTGTTCGTGCACGATGAGGAAAGGGCTTAAGGAAGGGGAGAGAGAGAGAGAGAGAGAGAGAGAGAGAGAGAAAGCGAGAAAGAGGGAGAATGAGGGAGAAAGAGGGAGGGGGGGTGGGAGAGAACAATCTGATGTTTCTGGGGAATCAGAGAATTGCTGGGAGTGTCTCTGGAAGTTTGTTTGTTTGTATGAAGATCTCCCTCCGTAGACTGACCCGCCTCTTTCCCATACACACAAACACACATACCCTTACGTATGCGTGTGTGCGTGTATCCATGTGTGCAGAGGAAGGAGTGAGGGATGGGAGAGGGAGAGGGGTAGAGAAAGATACAGCAGTTAATTCAGACTTCCTATCCAGATGTGGAGGTTGATGCGGGAATGACTGACTGAATGAATGAATGAGGCGTTCGTGCAGAGAGAACACGAATCTGATCGACTGGTACAGACGTACAACGACCGCGATTTCCGGAATTGACTGTTTCTATGCCTGCTGTCCTGTTTCTTTCTCGGCTTTCTGCCAAGCCACCTCGAGTATGCACTTTAGAAAGCGTAGCGTGGAAAAAATGACTCTCAAATCGAGGGTAGGACCAGAAGCCGAGTGCCTTAATTGATTCCTTCTCTGGTCTGAGTCATTTGCGTGTTGATTTATGAACGCATTTTGTTTTAGAGTCGCTTTGTCCGGCACTGTGTTCTCATGCTAATTAATGCTTAGTCAAGCAAACATGATTCGGTACACACAGGAACCGCCCGGGGGGTAACACGCAATCAAAATCAATCAAACACACATTTTAAAAGCACAGTTGTAACTCACTGGCAGTCCATAAGATTTTAGTAGAAATATAGTTATTGAGAAGACAAGTTTTTAATTTTTTGTAGGGAAACATCCATGACCAATTAAAATGATAAATACATTTTTAAAAATGTTTTATATTGATCATTTGAATTAGTTTTTGGATTAGATTTAATTCACTAGTAATTCAGTTCAATTCATTTTTTTTTAATGTTGTTTCAGACACTGAAGGTTTTTTCTAAGTTTTAACTTAAAATTCAATTCACACAGTCTTAAATGTTGATGTTTTTCAAACGCATTCAAAAATATAAAAAAAATCTTAATTGATAACTATAGCTAGGTTTACCAAATTCTTTTTACAATTAAAAAATAAACAAATAAATAGTTTAGTACAGATTCATGTACACGATCATCATGGTATAGGTACAAATGTAGATATAGTCACTCCAACTCACTCGTCCGAAATTAACCACTTCGTGATTGAGCGGGGTCTGAGAGGGTCTTATAAATTATAATATGTGCCTCTAATATAGAGAATTCCTGCTGGGTTTAAATCGTATACAGATAATTCATATAAAATCAAAAAGTTTATTTTCAATTTATATAATTTATTTCTGTCTATTTTTTTTAATAAATAGTTTTTTACTTATTTTTCCTTCTATCTCTATCTCTAAAATAATTTTTTGTTGCGCTTAGCTGCGCTGCGCGGTGTAAGTACTGAGGAACACTCAGGCTGATGACGATTGGGGGTAAATGAAATACCTAACTTGAAGTTTTGAAACTAAACTTTTAGACTGAACCGAATGTATTCAAAATTTTTACTTGCAAAAAAAAGTTTTTATACTTGAATTTTAAATTGATTCTGTGGCTAAAAAGTTTAATTGGCTTTGCAAGTATGCTCGTAGGCTAGCTCGTGGATCTCTATATAATTGTGAAGCGCCCTAGTTGTTAGCACTTTTTTTTATGACAGATGTCAGTTGAAGTATTAGTTGAAATATAGAGAACAGCTAGGCTGGGCTCGCCGTTTTGTATACATCTGGCCCTCCGGGGCCGGGCTGCCGGGCCGACCGATTTTCTACAAACCGATTTATGTGATTGAGGTTTTTGTTATGCATGCCGCGTCCCCGTGTATGAGGGGCGGATCTAGCCTAGTCTGTCAAAAGGTTCCGGTTTGTCCCATTTGTTCTGAATCTAGGAACACTGCTCATTGATCACTTTTACTGCGGCTTATTTCTCAAGCGGCAGTAGAGTAGAACTTGGAGAACAACGAAAAGAAGGGAGAGGCAGGGCAAAAACTTTCTAAAAGTTTGTCCCCTTAGCAAAGGCTACCCTTTGACGGCAGAGAACAACTTCAAAGAGACCCCCCCCATTAATTTGCCCCTCATTTTCTCAACCTTCTTTTCTTCTTTTCCTTTCATGCGCTTGCTCCCTCCCCTTTTTTTTTTCTTTCTTGTTTGTATACAAAGAATCAATTACAAAAGGATCGCTTAGTTTACGCCCTCCAATTTATTGGTGCGCGAATTCGCGTCGGTGTATGCAGACGCATTGGATGCAGATCGATTGACTACCAGATTGGACTTATGCTTGATTTACTGATCTGTCTCTTTTAACACAGACTTTTGATCAAGAGTTCTGAAATGAGGACATACCTCTAGTAGGCAGTGTGTATATTCTTTTTAATTCTTTTTTTCTTAGGTCTCTAGTATGTTTGGCCCCCCCGATCTGCCCCCATCTATTTCTTAATCACCGATAGTTTGAGTTAGACTGCAAAGTTAGACTTCGACTTAAAGGCTGGCCTGAAAAGTTATTGTACAGTATAGTGAAAATTCAGGGGTCTAAAGGCCAGCCCGAAATTTTTTTGTACAACATAGCAAAAATTTAGGGGCCTAAAGGCCAGCCCAAAAATTTTTTGCACAACATGTAACAACATGGTGAAAATTCAGGGGCCTAAAGGCCAGCCCGAAAATTTTTTGCACAACATGGCGAAAATTCAGGGGCCTATATATAAAGGCCAGCCCGAAAATTTTTTGCACAATATGCATGGCGAAAATTGAGGGGCCCAAAGGCCAGCCTGAAAATTTTTTGCACAGCATGGCGAAAATTGAGGGGCCCAAAGGCCGGCCTCGAAAAAAGTGGACCGCGCCGAATGCTGGGGGCGAGTCCCCGGGCAACTCCTGAAACAGTCCTGCAAATCCGTCTACGCGAGTCGGATCGAACACACCTGGTTCTTCTTTTCTGTTAGACTTCAGCTAGCTAGCTGACCGTACACAGAGAAAGCCCGCTCGGTGTGCAGAGTTGATCAGCCTTGCTGGTCGGGCAATCTGGAACAATTCGTTGTCTTGATTGATCCATCTTGGTTGTGCAAGCTGCCCATGCTCTGAGTACCCGTCTGTCTCCGTGTACAGGAAAATGTTATGTGTTGTCTCCATGGGGTCCTTGGCTCTCTTGAGTCTCCTTCTCCTTGTTCGACCTACCTCTGGAGGCATCGACGGGTTCCACAAAGAGATCGAATCGCACTTCAAATATGTGAAGGTCCAGCAGCTTCCGGAAGTAGACCACTTGCTCATTGACGTCAACAGTCTCCTCCACAAAGTCGGTTGCTGTGGGTCTTTTGGCGTCTCCGTCTCCGTTTTATCCCCATCTCCCTTCCCGTCTGTTTGCCTTTGGTCTTTTCGTGTCTCCTCTTCCGTTTTATTTCCGCACTGACCCTCGAGACCCCCATCACCCTCCCTCGTCTCTCTACCCGCCCTTTCTCCTCTCGCATCCCGGTTTTGTAATTTGTCACCCGTCTAGCTCGATCTGTCCCTTCAATTGTGCAAAAGAAGCCTGTGCATTATATTCTGCTGTCCCGTCTCCTTTCCCCTCTGCTTCCATGTCTTTGATCTTCCGGTGTCTCCGGATGGCCTTCTCTTCCCGAACGCCACCTCCTCTTCCGTCTCTCCAGCCACCCCAAAAAACCCATGCATCCCTGCCCTTCATTTCCATACAGGCCCTCCACAATGCTCGCAAGGACCAGAAAGGGAAACTGAAGGAACCCCGCTCAGGGGCCCCAGAATTTGAGGGGAACAGTGGGGTGCCTGCCTCTTCTGTGAGGTCCAAACTTGTCTATCAGCTCACCACAGCCGTGAGAAGGAAACGACCCAGGAAGTCCATCGTCCTCGCAGTCGGTCAGTCAATGTCACTAAGTTGAATCGAACCGTTGAATGGGGCCTTCTCGAAAGAAAGTCGAGGGAGTGTACGTGTATGAATACACACAGACAGACAGGCGCACACACGGGCTCGCCATGTACTTGCGTACACGCATGCATGTAACATGTATGCGTACACGAACCAGTACAGACATCCATGCGGACAAGGAGAAAGAGAGGGATATTGCTGGGAAGAGAGCATCCATACTGACGTACGGACGTACGGTCACACTGACGTACGGACGTACGGTCACCTACATTCATACATACATACGTACGAACATGCACGCAAACACACACACACACACACACACACACACGCACACACACACGCACGCACGCACACACACACACACACACACACACACACACACACACACACACGCACGCACGCACACACACACACACACACACACACACACACGCACACACACACGCACGCACGCACACACACACACACACACACACACACACACGCACAC
>JAHBMJ010002786.1:6481-14366 GCA_018398765.1 Chromera velia
TGTGTGTATGTGTGTGTCTGTATATGTGTGTGTGTATATGTATGTGTGTGTGTGTATCTGTGTGTGTGTGTTTATGTGTGTGTGTGTGTGTCTGTATATATGTGTGTGTGTATGTGCATGTCTGTGTGTATATATGTGTGTGTGTGTGTATATATATGTGTATGTGTGTGTGTGTCTGTATGTGTGTATATGTTTGTCTGTGTGTATGTGTATGTGTGTATGTATGTATGTGTGTGTGTGTGCGTGTGTGTGTATGTGTGTGTATATGTGTGTGTGTGTGTGTGTGTGTGTGTGTGTGTGTGTGTGTGTGTGTGTGTGTGTGTGTGTGTATGTGTGTGTATGTGTGTGTGTGTGTGTGTGTGTGTGTGTGTGTGTGTGTGTGTGTGTGTGTGTGTGTGTGTGTGTATGTGTGTGTGTGTGTGTGTGTGTGTGTGTGTATGTGTGTGTGTGTGTGTGTGTGTGTGTGTGTATGTGTGTGCATGTATGTGTATATGTATGTGTGTGTGTGTGTATGCGTGTGCGTATGCGTGTGCGTGTGTGTGTGTCTGTATGTGTGTGTGTGTGTCTGTGTGTGTCTGTGTGTGTGTGTGTATTTGTGTGTGTGTGTGCAGAAACCTGAGTTCCTTGGGAGACGGGTGATTGCCTTTCACAATCAGAGGGACTTCCTCTTTTTCAGGCATTACAGGTCAGCCATGTGGGCGTTTAGACTGGCAAATGACCGGCTCTACAGAGTGAATCAAAAGTGAAGCCTGATACTGATCGACATTTTATACGAGCTCGGCAAAAAGTCGCAAGGGAAAGAAAGACTAATTGATTCATTTTGGGATCATTCAGGTAAGTTGATCGATAAAGTTCTTTCAAGCAAGCAGATTTCCTGCTCTGCCTTTTTCAGGTTGGTGTCCGTTCTGTACGTGATTGTATTAACATCCCTCTTGTTCTTTGTCTACTGGCTGCAGGTATGTCTTCAAGGCAAACGGGGAAAGATGCGCTCTTCAGGAGATCGGTCCTCGATTCATGCTCAAGCTGCGGTTTCTCCACGCAGGCACTTTCGACACTGTGGGAGGCGAATACGAATATCTTTGGAGACCCGATTTGCAGGTGAACAGGAAGAGATTCTTCATGTAGGAACATATCAGCACATCTAAAACAACTGTCTATATGAATTTGTTGTAAACATACACGTCTATTTGCCTTGTGAATATTGAAAGTGTTTCTGTCTAATGAGATGTTTTACGGAAAATTGATGAATGATAATGAATTATCATAATATGAAGTTAAAATTTGTAATATAATAAGTGACATTATTAAGTGTACAGCTTTAATTTAGAAACGGTTGAATTCAATGGAAACGAATTAACATTATGAGACTATATGAGATGTAACGAGATGATAGGAAACGTAGTGTACTAATTCCGTATGCATACACAAACATGATTTTTCTAACAACATCAATTTGTTTTGTTCTGTATGGTTGTGCGCGGATTGCATTCACATTTAGTCTAGTTTATCTATGATTGTTTTAATTAATTTTAATTCATTTATGATTACTTTAGAAGTTTAGATAGACTGCTGCAGCTGGGGGAAGAGGTATCGAGAAAGAAGAGACATATGTAAGAGAGCTCGTTTCATTCATTGTGGACCGGGAGCCGAAGAAGGCAAGTGCACTGATCAAAGCTTGTCTAAAATGAGTGCATGCGCGTCAAGTGCACTGATCAAAGCTTGTCTGAAATGAGTGTACGCGCATCTTGTGTGGTTGTTCAGCCTTTAGCTTCAGCCTAGGCTGCGGAGAGTCATGGTTGTTCATATTCATGCGGAAGCAGGCTAAGCTGCGGTGGTTTGCTCCTTTTATTTACAACTGCATGCATGGGTTGCCATTTGTCTCTAGTTTCAGAGACTCTAGGCTTAACCACAATTAAGTAAGTAAGTAAGTACAAAATGTTACAAGAAGATTTTAGCTAGAATTTCAGAAGTTTAAGTATGTTTTGAGTTAGAGTTGAGAATAGTTTAGGCTTGATGAAGGTCATCATCTAGGTTGTCTTCATAACCTAGCACTTTTTTTCACCTAGGGCTCTCCGAACGGGAGGGTCCCCGTTTACAGGGGTCTGATCTCTTTAGAGCTCGAACAGGGGGGACCCCATCGGATCTGGAGTCCTAAGAGCTCGAATGCACCCCCCCCCTCCCATTCTTATACCCCTATGTTGGCAACAGACTGAGATGTTTGTGGAGACCTGAAACGCCGAGGTGAAGAGCGGTGTGTGTTTAGTGTTAACCATGTGCGCTGTGCAAAGCTGGCCTAATGAGTGTGGGGGCACAGTGAGTTGCCCTGCGTGGGGTAGAAAGCAGAGGGGTGCCCTCTGAAGCCGTCTGGAGTGGGGCTGATCATTTGGTGAGAAAATGCATTGTGTGGTACTGATTTGCTGAGTCTGAGTTGCCATGCGTGGGACAGAGAGCAGAGAAGTGCCCTCTGAATCATTCTTGAGTGGGGCTATTCGGTTGTTGAGATAATATGCTTCGGGGCGGAGTCTGAGCTGCCCTGCGTCGCCCTGCGTGGGGCAGAGAGCCGAGGGGTGCCCAGTCTTAATTGAGTGGGGCTGGTCGTTTGTTGAGAGAATGCGCTGCAGGTTGGAGTCTGAGTTGCCATGCGTGGGGCAGGAAGCAGAGGGGTGCCCTTTGAAGCAGTTTTAAGTGGGACTAGTAGTTTGTTGAGAGAATGCGCTGCATGGCACTGACTTAGGGAGACTGTGAGTACAGTGAGTCACCTTGACCATGAGTGGGGCGGGATCCAAAAGAGAGGGGTGACCGCCCTAGGTGACCGCCAAATCAGTCCTGAGTGGGGCTGATACATATTGAGAGAATGCGCTGCATGGGGTTGAGTCAGTGAGTTTGAAAACTGAGGCACCTTGTATGGGGTTGATGAATTTGAGAACACTGGGTGGAGATGAGCCAGGGATCAAGTCTGCGAGCAGTGAGTCGCTTTGGGTGAGGCTGCTGGATGCCACGATGTCGACTGGAAGTGTGCATAAATTTTCGCTGCGTGGTGGTGAGTCAATGATTCGGTGAACACAGTAAGTTGCCCGGGGTGGGGCTCAACCTACTGAATATTGAGCGAAGGCATAAGGGAAAAACAGAGAGGTGCTATCTGGATCAGCCCCTTGATCAGCTCTGAGTAGGGCTACGGAATGGTGAGCGTTGTTGGGAGAACGTAATATGCGTTGCATAGCATGGAATCAGTGGTCGAGTCTGTCATGAGCATTATCAATAGTATTCAGTGTGAAATTCAAATGTCTGTATCACCATGCAGGTTATGAGAGTGGTATTGTGATTATGTCCAAGCTTTGTTCATACCGAGGAAGCATAGTCACGGTGAGGTACATGGTGAGCGCTGACCCCGATGAGAACGGAGGAGGTAGAAGCATGTAGAAGCAAAAAGGAAGCGCCACGAGCTGGAGGGGCACATTGAAAAGTCTAGCAGTGGGTCAACCGCAGTCACGAGAAGAAAGGGGGAAAACGTGCATGAGGTAAGAGTGGGGAAGCAGTAGACTACAGATGAGAGTGTGCCCTCAAACTCTAAGACTGAGGAAGAGCAGAAAAGAAAAGTAGAGGACGTGCAGGAGAAGAGACTCTAGAAGAGACTGCCCCTTCCCATGATGCGAAAGAGTAACAGCAGGACCTGCAGTAGTACAGAAGGCACTGACAGTTCACACGAGTTCAGAATGCCAAGGATTTCCTTCATGAGCTAGCTTCATAAGAGTATTCCCCAGAAGAAGAGGGAGACGCGGCGTCGTGATGACTCAGAGTGAATCAGTATATAAAGCAGGGACTCTCCGAATGTGACTAAGAAACCTCTGACACCAAGACCGAGAATTTTGAAGAACAAGGGAGAATCAGGGACGTTGAATGCAGCAAAGGCACGGTCGGCGGTTAAAAGGTTGACAAAGAGGTGAGACAAGCAGCACTTGCCAATTTACAGCTGTTTTAAGGTGTGCGAGGAAGCGAGAGTCTAGGCGAGAGTGCACAGTGGAGGTGCTCATTGATTGCTGAGGTTGATTGATTCAATTGATTAATTTAATTGAGTGATGGATTGTATAGGATTGATTGCTGAATTGATTGGTTGGTTGGTCGAAACAATGTCATGTTGAGTATCACTGATTTATTGATTAGTAGTGAGAGAGCGGTATGACAGTCAATAGATCTAGTAATAGATGATACCAAAAAAAGGTATATCAAAAATGATAGCTAGTGAATGCTAATAATAAGGTCCCAGGTGATAGTCTGAGAGTCATGTAGGCGGGATATCAATATTTGCCGTTTATATATGCACCGCGCTATAGTAGAGCAGTCATGGTGATCGGGCAAACGGATGATCCTGTGTTAGAGGTAGCTTAAGTAGTGAGACGAATATGTTTTGCAATGCAAATATTTATTATCAGCAGACAATGTATAACGTTGGGATAGTATTGGGATGGTTAGGTTTACTATAGTTAGAGACTGTGACTCTAGAATGAAAGACCCTAGAGTGACACCCTCTAAAGGGCCTCATAAAGAGGCTTTTTTGAGGGGAGGTGGTGATATGGGAACGGTCCTTGCGGACCCTAAAGACGGTGTGCCAGCAGCAAACTGTGCAAAGCGGGCTAGCCTGCAGGCCGTAGGGTCCACACACTATGTCCTGGGCTTAGCTTAGTAAAACTAGATCCGGGTCACACAAAACGGGCTACAAGGATAGCGCGTGGAGGTGCAAAGGCTGAAGTGGTAGTTTAAGCAGAGTGTAGCGGAGCCTTGAACTGAGATTCAGCTGGAGCCAACCGGAACGGCACCACAGAGGCTACGCACGGTCACTTAGGGCACGCCGCTAAGGGTAAATAAGTGGAAGAACGCGTGCACGCCATCATACACGAGAAGGCAATACATGCAACAGTCCTGTTATAAAGCTGAAGTTGAGTATATGGAATCTGATGAGTAGAGATGTATGAAAGGCGAGTAAATGCGAGTAAGAGTATAAAGGAGGGTCAAACAGTGGCTAAGGCCCGTCAGAGCGGATCTGGCATAAAACGTTTCCACCCGCCCACCCACCCAGAGACCTGTGTATCATAGGAGAGACATGAGACTACATAAGACCTTAGTTGTCATACACAGGCTTTAGTGGGAGGAACTATTTGGTCCCTTAGTATTAGGAGCTAAAGAGTAGAATTATAAGGAAGTGGTATTGTCCCTGCTCACCCTCAGGAACACAATATAACATGCTGACAGTGTCTAAACCTGCCTGGGGCGACCCCAGGTGGTTTTGCCTAAGTTTATATAGAGCTGCCTGAGGCAGTTGTTGAGAGTTACTTAGGGTGAAGGTCGGTGCCTTCTGCACTGACCTTGTCATCATAAACTACGGTGCACGTGCCCGACCGGGTTCATGCGAGGGATGTGCCGACGCGCATCAAAGGTCCAACCAGGTCATGCAGACCGGCAGCAACTTTTTGTTCGGCGGTCGCGATCAGCGATAGATACCAGTGAATACATATTAAGTTGACGGTTGCTTTCAACTTTTGTCTCTTCTCACTCTTGTTACTGGAGATGCACATCATTGAACACCATTGTACATCCATTGATTAACTCACTGATTGATTCTGCACTTGGCCTTCCCGCTTACTGACTGCACTGATTGATAATTCCACACTCGGTTTTCCTGCTTGCTGACTACACTGATTGATAATTCTGCACTCGGCCTTGAAGTTCCCGCTTGCTGCCTGCCCAGCTAACTGCAATGCAGCAGAGTATTTTGTAAGCCTTCGGATTTACAGGCAAGCCTCCCGCAAAGAGATAGAAAACGGAGGGGGGTGAGGCACCAATTCTGGGAAAGGAGAATACAAGTCCTTGTCATAATCAGGATACCGACATTATCTATAGAGAGAATGCAGAAAAACCCCCTGACTACCTGGGGAAGGTTATACATAAGACCCCGACGGGCCGTCTAGGGTCAGCACAAGCAGTCATTCTAAAGGTTTAGATAACATGCAATATAAGGTACAAATTTGTGCTTTTGCGGTCCCCGTGGGTTGCTCTGTCCTACCACCATGCAGTATTATGAAAAAAAAATTTACTAATAGGTGGTGGCACAGAGTGGGGCAGTCCTTACGAACCCTAAAGACGGTATTAGACGGTATGCCTGCAGTAAGCTATGCAAAGCGGGCTAGGTTGCAGGCCGTAGGGTCCGGCCACTATATCCTGGGCTAGCAAAACTAGACCCGGGTCACACAAAACGGGCCGCAAGGATAATGTGTGGAGGTGTGGAGACTGAAGTTGAAGTGTTGAGCAGTTTACTATGCATTCATGCAACCCTCAATCATCAGTCTGACACAAAGATCGGCCTGATCCATTGAGGCTTGGCAGCTTTAGGGGGCAGTAATCCCAAGGCACTAATTACTCCTCCATCCCGGCTGCATTCCTCGGATGGCTCATGTCATCTCAAGTCATCTCAAGTCCAATTGATCACGTACATTATTAGGTACGTACGGTCGTTTGAAGAAAAAATTTTATGCTTTCCCCTAGCTTTTCTTGGGCCTTTTTGTCGGGACTCGAAGTAGATTAGTGCCTCGATGTGCCTCGTGCTGTATGCAGGTGTCAGAAGACGACAGAACTCGTTGGCAGACGTCAACCACACACACTCGATCCGAAATCAAAAACTTCTCTCACGGTTCCTGGCCCCGCCTCTGTCAGACTTCCCTTTTTCCTGTTGTAGGGGGAGGGTTGTTTCATTGACAAGTGGGCAGTCCTGCTTGGTGGAAACCCTAAACCAGGTTTGCTTCTTTCTCGGGTTCTTTTGGCACGTGCGTTCCCTCTCGCGGAAGGTCGTTCGATCAGTCGATCGAGCCCCTCCCTGCTTGGAGAAAATCGAACGTGCCTCATGCCGGGGAAAACGGCTTTCAGTCTCTCGCTAGGCTGATTGCGGGTTCGTCCCTCCCGGCAGCCTTCAGTTCGACCGCGCGCACCATTGGAAATTCTTTGGAGAGGAATGGATCCTTCGAATTACTGATTTCATCCTCCCAAAGTATCACAAGCGAGTCCACATCAAGACCGAAGGGAGGAGGGTTTCTGTCTGCCACACGTGCTACGAGAGCCTTGCCGATAAAAGCTGAAAAATTCGGGGGCACCAAAAACACACAGAAGGTGAAAATGTAAAAAAAAAAGAAAATTTCCGAAAGAAAAAGGACTAAAGACGGAGACGGCAAAGGGTTCTTCAGCACATACCAGGGGGATTTTCGCACACACATATAGCAGCATCTACCGGTCCCTGCAGTGTCTTATACGTTTGAGGCCCAGGTGGAAAATTCGAAAAAAAAGTCCACCTGGAAGGATGCAGAGGGATGCGATGATTTCGGGGAAACGACAGTACTGAAAGTGAGTTTTTCCGGCCCAGGCGAATATTGATGCATTACCGATTTAGAAAAGAGGACTGTAGTGAAGGACTTATGTGAGGAGCCTGGGTTTTGACTGTACCGCTCGTGCTTTTATTCTTGTGTGTGTGTGTGTGTGTGTGTGTGTGTGTGTGTGTTTGTGTGTGTGTGTGTGCGTGTGTGTGTGCGTGTGTGTGTGTGTGCGTGTGTGTGTGTGTGTGTGTGTGTGTGTGCGTGCGTACGTGGATGCATGCGTGTGCATGTCGGTGTCGTCTAGCGCATCCTTTCTCCATCGTTCCTTCCTTCCTTCCTTCCTTCCTTCTTTCCTTCCGTCCTTCCTTCCGTCCTTCCGTCCTTCCTTCCTTTCTTCCTTCCTTCTTTTCTTCCTTCCTTCCTTCCTTCCTTCCTTCTCTCCTTCCTTCCTTCCTTCCTTCCTTCCTTCCTTCCTTCCTTCCTTCCTTCCTTCCTTCCTTCCTTCCTTCCTTCCTTCCTTCCTTCCTTCC
>JAHBMJ010002787.1:0-2500 GCA_018398765.1 Chromera velia
AGAGAGAGAGAGAGAGAAAAGAAGAGAGACAGACAGAAAGAAAGAGAGAAAGGGAGAGACAGACAGAGAGAAAGAAAAGGGGAGAGAATGTGTGGATTTTCGTGTATTGGCTGGCCACCAGAAAGACTACGGTCACCATGTACTTGGTTGTTCGTGTCTGTCTGATGCCCCTCCCATGCACTTATTTGGCTTCCTTTCAGGCTCCCCGCCCCCCTTGTGACTGCTTGCGGACTTTCATGCATACACGGACCGCCCTTTCCCTGCAGGAGGCGCCTCCATAAACTTCCAAGATTCAATCAGACACCGCGAATGCAAATCAGAAAACCTCGATCCATGCATGCAAGATTCAATCAGACACCGCGAATGCAAATCAGAAAACCTCGATCCATGCATGCAAGATTCAATCAGATACGCGCGGTAACCGACCAATGATGTAAATCAGAAATCTCGCTTTCTATATATCACCTTTTTTCTTCCTCCCAAAACACCTTTTTTTTGTCTGTAGGCTCTTTGTGTCCATGGCCGGGCTTAGTCTCTCGTTTGCTCTTACTGGGCTGTAGGAGCATGGAAAAGCTGGTCCATTACAGACGCGACGTGCTGGAGAGCCTGCTGCCCGAATGTGTCCGCGCCCCCTGTGACAACCTCACCATCCTCCCCAGTCACTCTCATGTCGTACCTGGGGCCGCCCCTCAACGATTTCTGCTTGGAAGAACTCGCTGCACCTGAGTTCGGGATGTGTCTGATATTGTCCCCCGCAGTGTTTGCGACCTTTAAGGGCACGTTGGCTTCTTTGGTGATCACTCCGTTCTCGAGGGTGATTCTGGTCTTTTTGAAAAAGGGAGGGGGCAGTGCGCCGTTGGTGAACTCAATCTCGAGTTTGCTAATGCTGTTCGGGACAACGTCCCCCTGTCCCTCTGCCAGAAAAACCAGACAAAAGAGAGCAACAAAGAAAGAGACTGCAAAGTTCATTGTTAAGAAGAAATCACGTTGCGTCTCCCGGAGCGTTCAGAAGGCGTTGCAGCGCGATCAACTGATCAATCAGGGCAAGGTGAGTCGGCCAAGAGCGTCACTAAAAGCTGACTGTATATATGTACAACGGGGACTTGAGCCTGGTCGTTGAAGTTACAGATTCTTTCAAAACGTATAAACGAGCGTCTCCAATTAAATGTAACCCGGCCTTTCTCGCGTGCATGCATGCATGTATTCATTAAATTTGTTTTTTTTTTTTTCGAAAAAAACATATATATATATATATATATATATATGCAGATCGAATTAGTATCATTTTTTTTTTTTTTCAAATTAATCCAGTGACACACAAAAAAAGAATTAATGCATGCACGTTCGAACGGGAGACGGCCGCGGGGGGCACATATTTCTGTATGCTTTCCGGGGTCGTTCGCAAGCTTGCCTGTGAATGCTTGCGTCAGATTCGAGCCATGCAGGAGACGGCGCTTCATGCCAGGCACATCATTCGCGATTCACAATGATCCAGGCTTCCACATCTTTCACTTGAGCATTCCGTTTGTCCTTGGGGCTGCGGTTGATTCAGTTAAAGAAATTCGGAAGCTTGTTCAATTTGTTTCAGTTTGCTGCAAACCCCCCGTCTCTCGAGGACTCTGTCAGAGTTTTTGGTTCGACATCGCATCGACCGTTGAATTTCCCCGAGCCTCTCTTAACCGAATCCTCCTTCCACCATGGCCTTCACACCCCCTACCCCGAAGCACGAGTTTGAGATTGTCCCAGACGCCAGCAGCGTCGCCAGCGAAGGCTGGGCTCCCTCCATTTTGGTGTTCACAGGGACGAAAGCCCTTCTGCAGAGCGAGACGGTGTCGAAGCTCCTGCCCTCCTCTTCGGCCGACACCCTGAAGGCACTTCTGGAAGAGAAGGGCAAAGCAGGTCAGTGTAGCTAGTCACCTCGATTGTTTTCTTCAAGATGACCTTCTGTGGAACTTTCTGAAGGTTCATGTGGCATTCTTGGGGTTGATTCAAATTTTGCCGCAGGATTTTTCTTCTGGTAGGGTAACTGCCGTCCCCACTTCATTCCACAGACAAGAAAAGAAAACAAATATTCTCGGTGCCACCTGTTTGTCCATTCTGCAGGTGAGAACGGTTCTTCCGTCTCTACTTACGTGAAGGATGCCTCCGGGAAATTCGTCCAGGTCGTCTTCTGCGTCCTCCCCGATTCCTGCTCCAGAAGCAACTGCCCCGCCCAGCCCCACGCAATTTCCTCCCTCACCGCCCCCTTCCTCTCTGATGGTTCCAAGAGCGTGGGCGTCCTCCTGTGTCTGGCAGACACGAAATACGCAGTGGCAGGGGCCTGCTCGGTCAGTCTTTCGAATCGTCAGAGGAGGAGAAACACCGAATAAGTGGGGAGGTCGTCTTTTCCTCCTCTCATTATAACGTGACCTCCCGCCTCTCATTCTGCCTGTCTATCTGCACTGAATCTTGCCTGCATGTTCATGTTGCTGTGCATTTGTGTAGGTGAGTGAGAGCGTAC
>JAHBMJ010002787.1:7500-15952 GCA_018398765.1 Chromera velia
GACAAAAAATCTCCTCCATGGAGGCTTCTTCATGCAGGTGCCCACGGTGCGTGGTTTCCCATTCAATCGATGGACTGAACTGGTTCTCTTTTCCAGCGGCGACAGATATCAGTTGTCCATTTTTTTCATGTCCTTCTGTGCTGGCATTCTGACGCTCTCTTCACCCAGACGGCGACTTGCGAGGAGTCCGTGGGAGAGAAGTCTGAGCCCACTCAGTCCATCAAGTGCGTCTCCAATTCATCCTGCCCAATTTCTCAATTCCGCTTATTTCTGTGCCGATGTCTGCAGGGCACTCATTCTCGTCCTCGGAAAGCAGCCGAAACGCACGCCTCGGGTCGATAGGACTGTGAGGCCAGAAGTGCTTCTCGATCTGTGCGTCTGACTTGATTGGGTGACACGATCAATCTCTGACACGAGGTCGGTGATGAACTTCGGTCGTTTTGCCTGCCCTTTTGCTTGTCTCTCCGTTTTTCTTTTGCTGGTGTCTCTTCAACTGTCCGTCTGTTGCTTGGTCAGTGAAAAACAAAAAAAGAAAGACCGCACGGGGAAAAAAGAAAAGGTCTGTCTGTCTGTCGGTTCGGCGAATAAACAGCGCCTGGTCCGAAGAAGGAAAGGAAGGTGGTAGGGAAGGCAGAAAGGAGGAGTGTGCCGTCTGTCCGTCTGCCCTCTTGCATCTCTTCATGAACGTCTTTGCATGTTTGTTATTCGTTGAAATGTGGCTTACTGGCCATTTGGCTTGCTTGACGGATGAATGAGCGAAGCAAAGAAATGTCTCGTCAATTGGTGCATCGTTTTCTCCCCATTTTGCGAACAGAGAGCACTTTGCTCGGATCCTTTTTTCTTGCTCGCTCCGTTGTCGTGTCCAGCTACAGAAGGTACGAGGCTGCGTTTCTTCCTCCCCCTTTGCTTTCCTTTTGAGTTTGAATTCTTGGTTTTTTTCGACTCCATCTTGATTTTGTGTATTTCCTTGAACCGATTTCTTCTTGCTGCTTCCATGCAGTTGCTGTACGACAGAGCGATAGAAGGAGAGGAAACACGATGGACAGATATCCGCTCACGATCCAAACAGAGTTTGGTCAGTGAGTGCATGGAGCTTTTCCGCCGCCGCAGGAGAGTTTGTAGGAAAGGGGTCCTTGATACGAGATGAAAGTCATTTCACTGGATTGGGGAAGAAAATGAAGACATGGAAGCAATGCGATATGGATGATTTGACAGCTAGGGTGGACAGAGATCGAGGCTGCTATGTCTTCCACTGACTTCCCCTCCCGACGCTGTTCGACTCTCCCATCCCTCAGCACTTTCTGCCCCTCCCAAGTCGTTTGCCTCTCCCTCTCTCGCTCTGTGGTTGCGTCCTCGCGCGGGCGCTTACCGCGGCCTTGCAAGTGTCTGATATTGTCCGTCTCCCACTGTTTATTCTCTTCCATCCTCTTCCCCCCCTTCCCCTTTCTCTCTCTCGCAGCTTTTCGACGGCCTGCAGACCCCCTGCCAGTGCCCCGTCTTCTTCTCTCGGATGCGTTTCTTCTCAACGCCAAATCGGTTTTCTGCCAGATCCTTGGTCAGGCTTGCCCGAAGCTTCAGCAGCTGACTGGAGGGTTCACCCCGACATACAGTCAGGTGAAGGCAAAGGCATTCGTTTCTGAGGAGGCAAGTGCCCCCGGAGCACTGATGCTCAATCTGACTGTCACAACGGGCTTGGTGCGAGAAGAGGCGGTGACAAGAGAAGTGGGCCTAGCAGTTTTGACAGAGATGGAAATGGGTTGGCGTGATTGGCGGTATAATCGCCAGTATGAGATTGATGGTAACAACGAAGGGCTGCTGCTGCAGAGGTGTTTGCAAGAGAGAGGTTGCGAGTATGAGGGGTGTTTCTTTGTCAAGGTGTGTGTTGACCCGCCCACTGAGGCAAGAGTAAAGGGGTGGAACAACGAGCGGGATCTGGGGCGAAGAAAGAGAAACACCGTCGGTTTGGTTTTTTGCATTTCAAACGAAGAGAAGGAGAAACTGTACGCAATCAGAGCACCGGGGGTTGTTTTCAAAAACCTATGGAATCACACGTCCGATGTGCGAGCGGATTTTCGGCGCCGCTACCCTCCGCTAAACGTCGGACGGCCGCAGAAGTGGCAGAAACATGGGGGGGGTCCAGGACGAAATGACCGTCTCCTCCATGTCCTGTCCGATCCCGACGAGCTTCCATGGGTAAAAGAAGACTCTCTGCGAGAGCTTCGCGACCGCGGGGTGTCCGTCCTTAGCGAGGACAACCCAGCACAGTACGGCAGCCAGCTCTGTTACTTCACTTGTCAGTTTGACCACAACACACAGAACGACGATGCTGCTCTCTCCTTTTCCCAAGAGGCATTGAGGTGTTTCATGGAGAGGGTCTGTGAAAGGTCCACTCTGGAGTTCCCATGGGGGCAGATTAGGCGGGACAGACTGCTGAAAACCCCGGGAGAGGGAGGAGGGGGGGGGGTTCAAGCACTCGACACGACAGGTCTGAGTACACACTGGCCTGTCTTTGGATTTGTCAGTGACGCGGAGGCCTTCACCAGCACATCCAGCATAGAGCGTCAAAGGCAGTCATTGAATTCCATGCCCGTAACGACCCCCCCCGCCACTGCCGATCCAGGAAACTTCCTCATTAAGCAGCTGGAAATAGTCCCGGGAAGTAGCCCGGAGGGACGCCAGCCCCACAGTGCCCCTCCCGCGCCGCCACACGGCCGCCCTCCCCCGCCGCCACCAGGCCCCCCTCCAGCGCCGCCACAAGGCCGCCCTCCCCTGCCGCCGCACGGCCCCCTCCCCCCTCTCTCACAAAGCCCCGACTCGGACCAATTCTGTGACCTGGCCTCCCGCGGGCTGATCCCTTCTCAGGTAAAGAGCGGTCGGGCTCCTTTCGGGTCGTCTGTCATGTGGCTGCCAGCCCCGACAGGGCCCATGCAGGGTTTGCCTGCATCAATGGCTTTTCCCAGCTGCTTCACCGTTGGCGGTCAGGCTCCTGAAGGCGAAGTGAGAGGGCAAGAAGATGGAATGAATGCTGAAGGAGCAGGAGGGGGTGGAGGTTCTAGTGAGGCTGCAGGGGGGGGTGCTGCAGCTTCCTCTTCTTCTTCCAGCTCGCATGACGGTCAGAGAAAGAGGGAACGGCAGGATGACCATGACACTGGGGAGAGGACCGAGGACGCAGGGGGATCGTCTTGTTCGTTGGGTGCGCATAAGAAAAGTCGGGAAGACGATGGTGAGGGGGACGGACCGGGTGGCACTGGGGCGGGTGGGGCTGAGGGTGGTGATGGGGGGATGGGAGGTTTGTTTGGCGACGTTGCGATGGGTGGGGGGACAGAAGGAGAAGGGGGAGTGGGAGAGAGAGAGGCGTCCGACGGCAACGGTAGAGCTCATCCTCAGCAAACTCAATCTGACTCAAACGGAGGGGATTCGGGTTCTTCACAGCCTCATGCATCTGCCCCCCTTCTCCTCCTCGACCCCCCCTCTCCCCCTCAACCCGCCTCCAAAAAGAGGAGGAAAGTCTCCAAGCCCCCGCCAACCAGGCCCCCCTCTCGCCGTATTGCTGAGCAGAAAGCGACGAAAGAGGAGGAGAAGCGCAGAAAGGCAGAGGCATCCCAGCAAGGTAGCGAGGGAGGCAAGAGAAAGACAAACCCTTTCACGCACCCGAACGACGCAGGCACATCGAAGGGGTTGGAGTGGGAGACGGAGAACTCGGGAACTGTCACGGTGACGACGGCATCGGGTGAGTGAGTGAATCAGTGTGGGAGGGGGTGGTGTGTGCGCGCGTGTGTGCGCATGGGTGTGTGGGCAAGCGTGTGTGTGTGAGTGTGTGTGTGTGTGTGTGTGTGCGTGCGTGCGTGCGTGTGTGTGTGCGTGTTTGTGTGGGTGTGGTTGTTGGTGTGTGTGCGTGTATGTGTGCATGTGTGTGTGTGTGTGTGTGTGTGTGTGTGCGTGCGTGTATGTGTGCGTGTATGGGTGCGTGTATGGGTGCGTGTATGTGTGCGTGTGTGTGTGTGTGTGTGTGTGTGTTTGTGTGTGTGTGTGTGTATGAGTGCGTGTATGAGTGCTTGTATGAGTGCGTGTTTGTGTGCGTATATGCGTGCGTGTATGAGTGTGTGTGTGTGTGTGATCAGGCATTCCGAGCTCTTTTGTCCCCAGCAACATCAACTCGAACGCTCCCTCCGGGCGAAGACGCAAGCAAGTTGCGCAGACGAAAGCCCAAGAGGAGTGAACGATACAGGAAGAGAAAGAAAAGAAGCGCCAAGCAGAGGAGAAGGGGGTCCGAAGAGGCAGCGAGAAAGCACACAAAGACAGAAAACCCCCCGCGGCGTCTCGCCGTCACGGTAGCTACGGGCGGAGCCCCTTCCTCCGCGAAGTCTCCCAGAGCCTCTCTGCGTCTGCACTCATGAGTGTGGGAGAGGAGCAGGCGGACTCTGACTGACCACAGAGGCCGCGGCGCGTGGCCTTTGTTGTGTCAGTCAGGTTCAGACGATTGAGGCAGCGAGAACAGACAGCGACGGACACTGTGCTCAATCAAAATTCAACTCCTCGAAGAGCCCTGCCACTCCCAAGTTCATGCAATCAACGGATCAACCGAATTTCCAATCAAATCTTCTGAACCACCCTCACCAAAACGATCCAATAGAGTGGCAGGCAGACAGCCGAGATTCCGGTCGTCGTCCACATGCAGACTCACTCCTGTCTGCGTGGAAACATGTACGTACCGCCTGCGTGGTCGGGTGCACGAGTTTTAGTGCGTTCCTTTGTCGGCATGGAAAGAGAAAGGGGTGGGGAGGTGTGAATTCGTGTACGTGTGGATTTGTTTAAGATGTCCGGGCTTGCAGTTGATTGCTCTTTGTCCCTGTAAAGACAGACTTTCACTGCACTGCCAGGAATGTCGCGATGACTCATGCATACTCATGCATACTTGTACCGACTTGTGCCCTCAGTGTCCCCCGCAAAGTCGGAACACACACACGCATACACTCTAACTAACTGACTAACAGTCGCTCCCAACCCAAGTGTGGATACATAAATACTAGTAGTTACTATCCATTACTTCAATGGTGCCAATATTCATTGAGACTAGTAGTGTTGCAGTGAGGATAAATCTAGATCTAAATATATTTATCATCATCATCATCATACGCCATCGCCATCGGCCTATAGTAGGCGTCTAGCATTCGGCAAGTCACGACATGCAAGGCAGATTATTAAAGGTAGACCCTCACTCGGCAACTTGAACATTTGGTAAACTAGCTTAACAACTATATTTCTTCTCGAACTCTTCCACTTCTGGCAGGGTGTGCTTGCGTATGAGCAAGGCTGCTTCATATGATGTTGACTCCCAGCTATGTCATGCCACCTCATAACGCCATCCTCTTCCTTGCTTATACTTCCTAAGAATGTCCTTTACCTAACAACGCTGAACCCAGCTTCCCTTCTTTTCTGCGACTGTCTTCTTCGGCTGCTCTGGTTGTCTGGGGGCGAGGTCTTTGTGTGCTTTGCTAGTGTGAATGCGAAGCTAATTTCAGGTGTAGATAACAGTAATTCTAAATTAATGATATTTGATTTAAGAAGATCATCCGAAGATAAAAGGTGGAAGTGTTTTCTACAGTTTCTTTAATTGCATTAATTGCGATGTCATCATACGTCATATTGTCATCAGTATATTTTTAGGCGTCCACCACTTGAAAACAAAAAAAAGAACTGCCAAAGTCTTATATATTTTTATTTTTTGGAAAGCTTTTCTCATAAGAATTAAGGGAACGGAGTCCCGCTTGACAGAATGTTTCATGCTACGCGCGCCCTCGACCTGTGCGCAGATGTCCCGATTGGAGTCCCTGCCACGCTTGCGGCAGACGCTCCCATGCACCTCCCCGTGCACCTGCGCGGATCCATATCTTTTTTCTCGTCCCCATGTATGCATGGATGCAGCTGGCCGCGGGCCATGCAGCCGGTAATAGCTGGCAAGCATCACTGGAAGAATCACTGGTGGACCTATGCAGTGATCCCATCAGCTAGGACTCATCGCTTCAGGGGGCAGCTCAGCTTCGCTGAGATGAGCTGAGAGGCCCTGAGATTGCACGCAAGCTCATCTTTTTTTTAGGGGGGGGGGAACGGATATTTGTTTGATTTTAATGTGGAATCAAGATAAGTCAATTTGATGGCCGATAGTTGCATTATACGTGCGGCATGTTGCCGTCACGGGTTCGCCGCCTTCCTTGTAGAATTTCTTTAGTGTCTCTCTGGTCCTTTGTCGGACCAGTATGTATCTTGCCTAGGCATAGGTCCTGTCCGTAGAATGCAGCTCAGTTGGTAGAGCATTCCATTCGCATATGCGCATGGTCCCAGGTTCGATTCCTACCTCCGCCATTTTTCTGCCATCGACTCGGTGGGCAGTTCCGCACTTTAATGAATTCTGCATGTGTGTATATAAGAGGCCCCATGCGTATGATATTAGCATAAAAATTCGTTGGATCCTTCCAACGTACCGGCCATAGACATTCTATGGAACAACCTATGCGCCCCCCGAGGCACTCACCCAACCAGTTGGGTGTATCACGTCAGTCATGCAGTCTTATCGCAACTCATGCATGCAGTACGTCACAAACATGCATGCATGAATCGTTTTGTCTGACCGTCAACGGCCTGTTTGCCTCAAACAGCAGTTTCGCTCTAGCAGCCCACTGCAAGCTGCTTGAAGCGCCAGACCATCTGCATCGCTACACTACGCTACACACCGTTTCTTGAGCCTGCCGGCACCTTCAGAAGGGTAGAAAGGCGCTTAAGCGGCCTGTGCTTTTGTCAGAGCTTCGTGTAAAGTCGGACTCAATGCATACGCAGCACGCGCAAAAGAATTGTTGCTCCTGTTTGGGGGCATTTTTCCGGAAGCTACAGGGTCGGTTCTTCTGTGCTGAACTGGTCCGTGAAGCCATAGCATCTGATCAAGACTGCATGACAACCCAACCTTCGCCCCTTGTTCTCCTTTCGCCGTTGAAAGGGCCAGTTCACCTTAAGGACATTGCGCGTCTGACATTCTCAACCCCCTCCGCTCTCTCAGATTTGTATTTGTGGGTGTGCATTTATGTCGTTACACCATAAAATGATCTGCATTGGTGTCTGGATGTGTGTGAGCTTGGCCATGTGAACATGCATGTGCGTCTGCATGGGCATGGGCATGGGCATGGTCAAACGTGCGGATTCCCTGTGTGCTTCGCTATGGTTCCGCTTCAATTGAGGCAAGCCCTGGATTGCGCATCGTCCTTTCCCACCTCTTTCTCTTGCACATGCATCCGTGTGCAGAAAAGGTGTCATGGAGAAAAGGAGCGAAGAGGAGGGAAACCGCGCTCCCTCGAGGACCGGCAAGGTGAGCCATTTGTATCTTGGGATTCGGGAGTGGGTTTGTTGGGGGTGGACTAATATGAAGGAGCCTTTGTTCGATAGTTCGAAGCAGATTTTTTCGCTTTCCCCTCTGAAGACATGCAAGTGAGCTTTCCTTCTGGGCTCGTGGGCCTTTTGCGTTTGCTGTTCTGATGCGTACCCATGGGCTTTTTGCGTACCCACGTGATCTTGTGAGTGTTCATGTGTGTGCATAACCGATTCACTTGAGAAATCAGGGTGCATCCATGCAGCATTTTGCATCTCTGTCTATGGATTAGAAGCTCACTTGTGTATGCGCGTGTGTGCAGGGGAATCGGACTGTCTGTGACTGTGCTCCCCCCGCCAATCCAGTACAACACCGTTGTTGCCACTGATCCGTTCATCCCTGTGCCCGCCCACCTACACATCGGCGGCGTCTCCGAAGCCCCTTCAGATTCGAAGGCCTCCTCCAAAACTCCCTCTCCTCTTCCTTTCGCTTCCGCCTCTCCCACTCAAGCATTCAAGAATGAGGGAGTACTGACTGCGGAAGAGGGCAACGCCAGGAACAGCGGGCCCGCAGGTCAGTTCTCAACACCTGGCTGCGGGTCTTTGTGTGCTCTGGAGAGGGGGGTGAAAGCCTTAGGCTACATGGAGGGAATTTTGTCCGATTTTGTCGCACAAGAATCTTGTCGCACTGCCATCTCTTGAAAACGGCGCGAACAGCCGATACCATGAGCCTCTCTTTGTTTCTTTCTTTCTTTCCTTCCTTCCTTCCTTCCTTTCTTTCCTTCCTTCCTTCCTTCCTTCCTTCCTTCCTTTCTTTCTTTGTTTCTTTCTTTCTTTCTTTCTTCCTTTCTTTCTTCCCTTCTTTCTTTCTTCCTTTCTTTCTTCCTTCCTTTCTTTCTTTCTTTCTTAATTTCTTTGTTTCTTTGTTTCTTTGTTTCTTTCTTTCTTTGTTTCTTTCTTTCTTTGTTTCTTTGTTTCTTTGTTTCTTTCTTTCTTTCTGTCTGTCTGTCTTTCTTTCTTTCTTTCTTTCTTTCTTTCTTCCTTATCTCTCCCTCTCTCTCTCCCTCTCTCTCTCTCTCTCTCTCTCCCTCTCTCT